>VZRV01000366.1:4287-81571 GCA_013398115.1 Falcunculus frontatus
GAGGAGAGGAGAGGAGAGGAGAGGAGAGGAGAGGAGAGGAGAGGAGACACCCAAATGTCTTCCAAAGGCTTCCTTTGAAAACAGCCCCATTCACACTGAGAACAACTAATCTAAATTCAGAAATAGAGCTGTCAGACCTCACTGGACAGAGTGATGACCAGAAGCAGATTCTAGCATCAAGTGGACGTAGGATTCTGCAGAGACACCTGAGGGTGACACTTCACCTGCCTGTTTTGTGCAGCTCCATGGTGTTCCATGATTGCATTTTCCTTGTATGGAACAGACCTGCCCACAGGTCTGGGAGCTTCCACCTCAGTGCTCTCAGGGTTCTTTCCTCTGTCTTTGCCTCCTCTGTTAGGGCCTGATAGTTTTGATTCCATCTTGTACGTGTTTGGTAGGTTTTATGGAATGTACTGCACCTTATCATGTGTCCTATCTCAAAGCAAGCACATTCATTTTGAATTAGGCATTATTCAAATAAAACCCACCCCAGCAGCTTTGCTCCAAAGTAAATCAGAAGAAGGAAAAGCAGCTGTCAAAATGAAAACCGCGGTATGTTCCCTGAAATGAGTAGATGGGGAACAGATGTCATTGCTGAAAAGGAGAGGTTAATCTGACATAAATAACAAAAAGAAAGAGGTGGGGAGCCCAATCGAGGCTGAATCAATGCTTTGATCTTGCACGGTCTGACAAATCTTTCTTGCTGTTTATGGCTTCATTTCTCCTTCACTCTCTGGGAGTGCAGGTGGCAATTATGGGAGAAATTATCAGGCTTCTTTTTCCCCCTTTTTATCATTGTCCAGCTTGTGAAACCTGTCAGAAGTTGACGCTGGACGAGGAGATGTAGCTGATCAGCTGGGATTTGAACAGAATGTCAACAGCTGCTCAACTTGGGGTTTGCATTGTTTTGACATGTATATTCCCTATTCACTCCTAGAAAGGGCAAAAGGCATTTACACCCATTATAGAGGACAAGACTAGTATCATCCAGAAACTTTATTCTGGCTGCTTAATAAATCACCTCCCTGTGACTTTACTACAGTGTAAAAATAAGAAAACTGAATGCAGGCAAAGCTTTTAGTTCTATCTGTATATTAGTACTTGTGTGGTAAAATCCCATACACATAGTCACATCAAAACCCAAACAGAGCTAAAAAAATAATTTTATGAGGCCATCTAGTTCACCTTCCCACTAATGGGAGTGCAGACAAGGCCCTGCCTGACACTATAAATAGAAAAGCAAAGCAAAGCACAAATGACAAATTTTACCAAGAGCTAAAAAACCTTTTAGCATATCAGGCTAGAGAACAAAGTGTTTCCTCAGCCCTGTTTGGAGACAATGAATTCAAACATTATCCTCAAGGCACCTTTTTTCTCTCCTAGAAGGTATCTCCATGATGTTTCCAGTTCAGCCTCCCTGACCTTCAGGGAAAACTCCTGGGACTTGTCCATGATTTCTTAATGTGCCAATGCTTTCCCTGAACACACAGACATTGGCTCTGCACGTACTTTTCAGGAAGGAGTACACAGGCAGGGTGTCACTGCATCATCTCCTGGGGGAAAAACACCTTTACAGAGAGGGAAACCTATCACTAGTCACTAATAACTCAAACTTTTCCCCTGAGTATGTCTACATCCTTAGCAGAAATAGATCTTTTAAGGGGTAAGCACTTGTGTGCTGCTCTTCAGTGAACAGTGGTGAGCAGCAAAAGGTAAAAACGATAATGCAACAAACTGGATATGTTTTCAGGTGTCAGAATTGTTTTACTTTCAGTTCTGAAGGTACACAGATAAGTAAAGCCTTCAGAGATCTGTGGGAGCCTGGAAGGGAGAGAGCAAGTGAGTGTGTTCATGTGGATGTGTGTGTATGTTCCCATGGAGGGGGATAGACAGCAGGAAAGATCTCAGATGTCTCTGGCAGAAACAAAAACTGGATTTGGCATGGAGGACTGAATAAGGCTCCTGTTCTGTGTCTATCCCCACGGTTTTACATCTGTAACTGTGCAGAGCAAAAAGTATTTCCAGTCTCCTCTCTCCAGCTGCTGACCTGCAGCTTCTCCACAGGCAAGTACCCTCTCCCTTGATTTAATTTGTCTGAAAATACAGCCATGATCACCTCCCTCACTGAGCCATACCACCAATGCAACAGATATTCTTCAATATTTTAAATAGATATTTCTGTGCAGTCCAGAAGTCCTGACCCACGTTTAACATACTCCTTCCTCTTCCCTGTCAGGAGTCTCAATAAAGTCTTAGCTGGGGGTGTCCCCATGTGCACACCACAGTTGTGTAATCCTTTGTACAGGATTTTTCTGTGTACGGAATTGCAGGCATGTGGGAATAAATTGGGCAAGGTATTCCTTATGGAATTCCCTTGGTTTTTCTCTTTTTCCCAGATTTCCTTTGAAGTAACCTCCCATTAGATACCTTTGTTCTACAGTTCTCAGGAATTCCCTATCCACTTACTCTCTGATTCTCCTTGTGCTAGACCCCTTATGTAATACATTTCTCTTTTTTAAAAAGGAACTAAAAGCCTTGAAAGAACCTTTTTTTCATACTGTTTACAACCCTTCTACAAATCATCATTTGAAACCAAGTCTAAAGCAAGTTAAGACTGAGAGAAAAATCAAAGCAGGATCTTTAAATTCTTCTGATTTGAATGATCAAAATAACTGTGAGATGTTGCTGGAGCATGGAAAAAATGAAGATCTGATTGCAGTCTGAGGGGAGTGAGAGGGGTTAAAAGGCACATTGGGGAAATTGAGAGAAAGAATGGGAAAAAAATCAAAAACTAGTAAGTTGGGCTGAAAGGGAGGTAGGAATGGATGGAAAGCTAAAATGACTGGCTTGCTATCAGGAAGACAATCTCAGAGTTCAGAGACATTATTTAAACATTTTTGGGGTTGCTAAACATCCAAACCACTGAGCTAAATATTCTCCCAGAATTCATGTTCCCTGTGCCATTGCAAGGGACACTTGGGGGAAACATGACTTTCAAAGTAATAGCTCTTGTAAGCCTTTTAATCTTTGCTTTATTAAAGGCAAAAATGGGAAGCAGAAGGGCTGCCAGGGCAGGAGCTCTGTTGTAGGTGGCATTTAAGCATCATGAGCCTCATGGATAAGTGATGAGCATATCCTTGAACCGGCTGCTGAATGTGGCACAGGCTCTATTTCACACTGCTGTGACCATTTTGCCAGGGAGCTGCTAGTTTACTTCTCAATAATGAGATTTCTTTAGTGCTTAGAAATTCAGCTTGAATGGGGAAAGCCACAGGAGCCCGATGTGAGGTGCTTTTACTAAAGGAATTATCTCGCATTTTAGAAGCACAAGATCAATGATTTTTGTTTTTATGGATTTTGCATTGAAAGAATGGTGCTGTTTCTTTGCAGCAGGCTATCACTTCGTGTCCCATAAATCAGTATTTTACCATCAGGAAGATGCTATAAAAGCAACCTGAAAAAAAACCAACCAAACAAACCCCAAATGATCCTTGGTTGTTTTACCTTCCCAGCAATTAAGCAAAAGAAATAAACTACAGCCAAAAGGGAACACTGACTTAATTGCTGCCTCTACAGCTCCAGCCTTGACACAAACCAACAAAACCATCTGGAAGAGTGAAATGATGTCCATGGATCCCCACTGGACACGTGCTGCCATCAGAAAATGCCAACAGATACCCTGGTGCTTTTCTTGAGAGGCTGTGGTAGGAATGATCTCTTCTCTCAACTCTGGGATAGAAGCACACAGACAAAGTCACCTGTGGAGCTGTGTATTGTGTCTGCACACTCATTATCTGATCTCCTGGTGCCTCTGTTGTGCACTGGACTCAAAGAGATGCTGTAATAAAGATGTTAGTGAAAAAAACATCCATTACTGCACGATTTTGATGTAATTTGCTGTAGGAAATTGACAATTAGCCTACCGTGTTTCTCATCTGTAGAAAATGAATTACACTTTCTTAATTTTCACAGACTTTGTTGAGACTTAATTCTGTAGGGATTGGGAAGTATTCAGGTATCCTTATGAGGAGACCCATGTGTATTCTAAAAACAGGTTGCATTTGACACACTCCTGATTCTTGCTGTGCAGGAAAAGCCTGTTTGTTCTGCCCATTTCTGGGAAAAATGTACCACTTAAATATATTTTTAATTGAGGGAGGTGATTCTCCCGCTCTACTCTGCTCGGGTGAGACCCCACCTGGAATACTGCATCCAGTTCTGGTACCCCCAACACAAGAAGGATGTGGTAGTGTTGGAGCAAGTCCAGAGGAAGCCACAAAGTTGATCAGAGGACTGGAACACCTCCCCTCTGGAGACAGCTGGGGCTGTTCAGCCTGGGGAAGGGAAGGTTGTGTGGAGACCTCACAGCACACTCCAGGATCTGAAAAGACTACAGGAGAGGGACTGTTGATAAGGAACTGGTGTGACAGGGCAAGAGGAAATGACTTCACACTGAAAGAGGGGAAATTTAGATAAGATATATGTAGGAAATTGTTCCCTGTGAGGGTGGTGAGGCCCTGGCACAGGTTGCTCAGAGAAGCTGTGGCTGCCCCTGGATCCCTGGCAGTGGCCAAGGCCAGGTTGGATGGGGCTCTGACCAACCTGGGATAGTGGAAGGTGTCCCTGCCCATGGCAGGAGGTGGGATTGGATGACCTTTCAGGTCCCTCCCAACCCAAACCAGCCTGTGATTCTAGGATTCTAGGCATTTATTCAAATCTTCCTTTGTGATTTTGTACAAAAGACTTCAGTAACTGATAGGAGTGACAACAACTGCACTGTCCTGGATGCAGCTTTGGTCCCTTTCAGTGCACTCTCGTGGGGACAAGGGTGTCACAACCCATGGGGAATCTGGGCAGCACAGCAGCGAGGCCAACCTGCTGTCCCTGTGTCACAAGACAGCATTTCTTACAGTATCAGCACGAGATTTGATTAAGGGGGGTCTGCATCTGCCCAAACCATGCTGGAAACATGTTCAGGACAAGGTGCAGGAGCCAATTGCAGAGCAAGCACAGGGAATAGCATCCCCCAAAACATGATTACATCAGTGACAGGCAGCCAGGTCACAGGTGGTAACCACTAAAATGTGTGCAAATGTGTTTTAATTTAAATCTCTGTTGGACTCTCCTGAATATTTTATGAAGGGCACGGAAAACTTTTAATTATCTCTGAAAGGAAACATTCACTTTCTGACTTTCTAACAGCTCCTGTTACAATGGACTCCTAAAGCTCCCAGCAGCTTGAATTGTCTGCTGGGTTTGTAAAACCATAAGCTCAAACAGTTAGTTTGAGAAGAAAAGTCCTTGGAGATGCACCTGAAGGTTATGTTGAACATGGAATTTGGCTTGGTAGGCCTAATCAGGAGCAGAGTTGAACCAGAGCTCAATTCTTATGGAATTCATCCATCCCGTGTGACACTTTGTGTGGTGGGCTGATGACTGTGTGCAGGTTTGGAACCTGATCTCATCACTGACATGCAGAGCTGACCCAGGAAGGAGAAATTAATGCCCCAAATCAGAACATGAGCCTCAGAGGTCTGGGACAAGATCCACGTGATACTGTTCAATGTTTTTGTTGGTGCCATGGACAGCAGGATTGAGGCATCCTCTGCAAATTCACTGACAACACCGAGCTGTGTGGTGCAGCACCAGGCTGGAGGGAAGGGATGGATCCAGAGGGATCTGGGCAGAGAAACCTTGGGAGAAGAACATGGGGTGGTGGTTGATGAAAACCTCCCCATGAGCTGTGAGGACCTGTGAATTATCACCCCTTTCCCTCTTAGGATTCCACAGCTTTTTAGAAATGCCACTGCTACAGCACTGTGGCCAAAGCAAAGGAAGAAGACTCATTTCTTTCTGAGCATATGGATGCCCTTTATTACCAGAATGCTGGGATTCACAAACGCTAATTTTTCTTTACAAAACACTGGTGACACAAGAAAAAATGGTTGGTTTGATATCTAAATTACCAAAAAAAAAAAAAAAAAAGGGCACAGCTAATTAAGGTAAAAAAACCATCTACTCAGGTGCCCAGTGCACATCTGTGAGCTGAAACATCCCTTTATTGTGAACCACTCTCAATGGCACAGGTAAATAATTGACCATGACAGGTTCGGGGTGCATCAAAACCCTTTGGGTAAAAGTCTCCGTGCCATGGATTTGACACATTACACAGGGGAAGGATGCCCAAATTCTGAGAGAGCCTTTATCAGCCCTACAAACGTGCAGAAAGGAAGCATTGTGGGGAAAACTCCCTTATCAATGATCTGAGGGCACTCCTGACACAGCGGCCAGTGCTGAAATACTAAGGGAAGGAAAGTCAGTCTTTTTAAATAGTGAATGAGGCGAAGGTGGTAAAGCAGCAGACAGGCTCAGATGTACAGTCTGAAGCTTTCAGTGGGATAAATTACTGTCTCCATCCAGCTCGAGCCACCACCCAGGCAGGATTCAATCATTGCCACCTGACACTGGCACTGCAGGACACTTGGGGACCTCTAGGAACTCCTCCACTGGACTTAACTCACTCTGCTTTTCTCTTTTCACTTTCAGAAATCCCAGTATTTTGCATAGCAGCATCAAACCTAGATCCAGTCACAATTCTCCTGTGAAATGGAGGTACTCTGAACAAAGAATGAAATCACAGTGCTGGTGACATGGATGAAGTATTTGAATTTCATTTCAGACAGGGTTTTATGTCACTGTCTGGGACCTTGGCAAACTCCACAAGTGAACAGTTAATTAATGGAATACACCTCCATGAGCAACATGGAAATTAAACGCAGATGCTAAAAGAAGTTCTGTTAGATCTGGAGGAATAAAAACATTTTCATTAAATAGCCTTTTCATTGGGAAAAAAAGGTAAATATAATGATGTGTATGGGTCTTCTGTATCAATTTTCCAGATACTCAAACAGCTTTGCTTTAATGCCAAACACACTGAGTTCAAATGTTCAGGTAGTTTCCAGATATTATTCCACTGTCACGATGTTTTCAGTTCTGAAAATTTAAATTCATTGTGTTTTGTCTGGACTCACAAATAATCTAATTAGAGAAACACAAACAATCCCAGTGACTTCTATAACTTAGCAACCATTACCACGGCTGAAGTTCAACTATTCACAATGAATTACTCACAGGACATCCACATGGAAAAATTGTTTCCAAGAAATATATAAATTATTTCAGACATCCAGTCTCAGCACTTCATCCTCGGCTCATAACAGAAGCAGGCACAATTAGACTAATTGTTCATTATAAATTATCCACTCTTCTCTACACTTGCTAATCTAATGTGAAGTGATGTTTATGTGTGAAGGGAGGAAGAAACTGCACTTGGTAGCCTGACTGTCTTGCAGACATTTTATAGTTGTGATATTTGACAGCTTCACATCAGCAGAACTATAAATTGAGCAGGATCCCCCCTCACAGCCCCTGACGCCTGGAGGTGACACAGCTGTGACACACCAACTGAAACCCCACATCTCAAATACATCACAGCCAAAGAAAATATGCATTAGTCTGTGAATTAAAGTAAATTGTCCTCAAAGGATGTTCTCTCTTCTTCCTGCCAGTCATTAATAGCTACTTTTCCTTCTTTTCAGCAAGTTGCTACTGTTTTTTGTAAGCTGATTTGAATTGAGCACTACCTCCCAGGAGATGAAGAGCAAAGCTGCCTTCTCGAGGAAGACAGCTCCTAGAGATCAAATAAGGAGCCTTGCAGGCCTTCAAAACTGAGAGGAAAACAACAGATCAACTGCCAAATACTGTGTGTAAATAAACTGAGTGGGCTATTTGTTTTATTTGTGCATAGAAATGAATATGCAAATGACAATGAAAACAGTGCTCAGATCCCTCTGCCACAAGAATTTCACAGAATCTTTCCACAAACAAACTGGGCTCTGCGAGTTGTGATTCCCGACACAGGTTTTCTTCCCTTTTCCTCAAGATTTTGAAGTTGGTTATTAGAGACTGAGGCTTTGAACTCCAAAGTTTTCTTGGGGCACACAAAACCTCATGAGCTGGCTTCTTGAAACAACCAAGACTACCTCAAATATATCACATTACCTGTGGCTGAGCTAGGGAGTGGTGGGCAGCTGGTGAGAGAATCCACGTCCAAGTTCAAAGTAACCTGGCCAGCCGACAAAAGAAAATGTGAAATGTCCTAAAAAAGTTTGATTTATCGGCTTAATGGCTATTTCACCACCTAGAAAGTCACCCTGTCTTACCCATTGCTCAGGAGGTTAACAACAGTCAGAAACCATGGTTTGTTAAATAGAAAATATTCTTTAAAAAAATTTGCTCGATTTGTTATCTCCCACAAACAGAGAGTGGAGCAAGCCTGGAGGGTGCTGATAAAAAGGATTGTGATAGAGAAATGAATGGAAAGGTGCTCTGCCCAGCCTCTAAAACTTGTCACTCAGGCTAAGCAATTCATTGTGCAGATAAGCTATTTCTATGGAGGCCGTTGAAAGGGGCAATGCCTGAATAATCTTATTTTTCAGCAAGGGTAGAGAAGAGAATTGAGGCATATTTGAGGAAGATGAGGACTGAATACAAACTGTGTGGCCAAAAGTCAAGATAGTGTTTGTATCACTACTAGTCCTCTTTTTTAGCATAGACCTCATTAAAAAATTAATCATTTTTCAGTCACTTCATAGCAAGCTGAAATGTTCACTGCCTGAAAACACTGTGCATTTTTAGTGACGTGGGAAAGCTGGTTTTATAAAGTTCAAGCGTACCTTTCCTAACACCCATCACATATCCTAAAGGACTTGTCAGACTTTCACAGGTGTGCTGTGACATAATTTGCTTCACATCATAAATGTCTTAAAGGGGTACGTTTCAAACCTCTGCTGCACAAGATCAGGTCCTGCCATTTGCTGGGCTCATCCACCATATTCCAAGTAGGATCTAGGATTTATCTTGTTGCCTGTCCACGACAGAAAACTCAAACACTTCTCTCCTATAAAGTACCAAATCCAGGCCGTCTCAGATTGTTGTGTTTCATCACATGAGTCACCAGATCCTCAGCAGGGTAAGTTTGAGCTCCAGCTACCACTAGAAAAGGATCTGACCTAAAATATCAGCAAGAACACCAGGAGCAAGTAATACTTACAACATCTATAAGATCTCTTTTAAAAGCAGTCCCACAGCAGATCCTTAAAGATATTTTCACTGTGCTGAAGCTACCCAGGTTGTCTACAAAATAAGGGACTGTGCACATTCAGGTGTATTAAATGTCTCGTTGCTATATATTTCATTATTTTCTTGGCCGTTCTTGGCACAGCCTGTTCTGAATCTGCAAGAGCCATGACCACCTTCACTCAACCCCTGCTATTTACAGATAACCAAACTGCAGCCTTGCTCAATCCCCTTGAAGTCAGTGACAAAACACTGAATTTTTTTCTTGCTTGTCTTCAACAGTCTGGTGAGCATAATCTGTTTTTTCCCATTTGCTGTTAGCTCCACTTTCTGGTTAATATGGATGAACTCCTTTATCCATTCTTATTGTGCCTGCTTTGCACAGAGAAAGAAGTATAATCTAGGAAGCTGGACCAACTCATTTATGGTATTTCTTCTACATTTTCTTTTTGCTTCTAAACTCTCCAACTCTTCACAAGGAAAAATATTTCGATCTCCGTTATTTTTTTCTGTGAAAAGTAAAAAAATGTCTATCATAATACCTTTTATACACAGTATAAAAGTATCATAATACCTTTTATACACAGTAAAAGAATTCATTTTAGATGCTGGAAAGCAAATATACAGTGATATACAAATATTTGTATATATACCAATATACAGCCATATTTCTGTGGTCCTACCATGAATATATACGGGCAATTCCTAGTCTATTCTCAATGAGGAAAATGAACATTAATTCTTACTTCACAAGTAGGGATACAGGACCCAGAGGAGAAAGAAATGTGTTATTATGATGGGGTTTGTCTTGCTTAGTCTTCCTAAATGCTCAGCACAGAGAGACAGATTTTCTTCCATAGGGCAGAGCAAACACTCAGGTTAGGATCCTGTTCTGCACCACCACTGGAGAAACTTCTGTCTTTCCTCACTGATTATACAAGAAAATTTCTGGTACATAAATTGAGGTGTGGAGAATACAAAAATGCCAAAACCCACCATGTCAGATCCGGCAAGTAAAAGATGAAACCAAGATTTCTTTCTGAGTCTCCTATACACTCTGGCTTGGCTTCCTGGCTCTTCTTCTAGGCAACCACTCAGTGCTTTATGAGACCTGATTCATGTCCTGCAATAGCACAAATAATAAATAGTGGGCCTACCACTGCAGAAAATTATAATTTTTAGAGAGGCAGTACAGACAGATGTATCTAATGATGCTTCAGCCATCCCAGGGTTACCCCTAAGGGCAAGAAGATTTCCAAATGGAGAGATTTCTGAAAAAAACAGGTGTATTTCCTTTCTAACTTTATAGAACTTATTTCTTGTTGCTCTGGTGTTTCTGTCCCTACAGAATAATGCAGAAGCAGAATATCATTCCCATGCATCCTGAAGCCTCCCAACCCTTTGGGAAGGCTCTAAATAGTGGACAGATGGTGGATGATGACAGTGAAAATGTTGAAAAAAACATTTTCCAAGCTCTGCACACAAAGTACAAATATAGAAATGTTCTGCTTCAGAGGTTTGCAATGTTGTGATCACTTAAGAATAGCCATCCACTTTCAGGCAATTATACCAATCATTCTATTATTTAGTGTGCATTTTGCAGTGATTAATTTACACCTCTGTTTGTAAGAAACTGCCTAAGTGACAAAAAATGGCTCTGCAGGGAGTTTTGCGCGAAAGTCTGTTCACAGACAGAACCTGTAGACAGCCTTCTAATCTCATGAGCAACTTCAGTCTTTCAATTATTTCATTGCTAAACAGGAAATTAATTTTCAGAGCCTCAGTAATTTTATCTTCAAGAAGTGTGGTTGGATTGGCTTTTACTCAACTTAAAATAACACATTAATTCTATTGTCCATCATGGAACACCGGGGTTTGGATTTTTCTTGTACTGGCATGAATCTACTAAGGAATTTTCATGTGAACGTGTGTTGAATGCCTTACAGTGGATGAATTAGAAACCCTGCAGCATCCAAGTCTGTGGGCTAAATGATTGCTTGAGAAAATGAAAATTGGGGTGAAAAAGCTGAAGAAATGCTGAGACTTTCTAACATAGGTCTAAATAAGCTATGATAACTCACTCCCTCGGGGCTAAATGAGGGTATTCTACATAAAAGATAGCAAAGGAGCTTGTGTTTAAAGGGTTTTTCATGAAGAATCTCACTAGTGGTTCCTCAGTGGGTCACCCATGGGCAGGCACAAAATGTTTATGTGGTTATATGACACATTCTGTAACTCGCACAGTTTTTGACAGCAGCAAAGTGTTTCCTCCCAAGATGAAGCTAATCCTCTAAAGACTGTTCTGGAAATTTCTTTCCCAGGACCAAAATGCTGTTCCCACCCTCCCTTCCCACACAGAATACTCTTCCCAGAGAAGGAATCACACAAGCTACTCTTTCCAGACTGAGGGAAGGGAATATCAAAATCATTTGGCTTTCTGGCAAAGCAAGGTGTCACTTTACATTGTGCTGCATGTGACTGGCAGGGCCAGGCTGAAATGCTGCTGCTTGGATGTCAAAATGCAAAGCAGAACCATCCAAACCAAAGGGGGGTTTTGCAGGTGTTTCAGAACTGGGCTAAATGTCGAAACTAAGTGAAGAGCTTCTGCAGGTTAAAGGTGAGAGACTTCCTCATACCTGGCAAAATGCAGAGGAGTAAAGAAAATCAGAAATCTGGGAGCTGCACTGTGTCTTTCGAAAAGTCCCTACTTCTCCTTTCTCTGAAGGGCTCATCCCTCCTGCTGGCCCCAGGAAGGACAGCCAATCTCCCTGTCTCTGAACCAGAGGGGTTTTTTATGCCAGTGCTTCTTTCCTTCCCATCCATATGAACACACTTCCAAGAAATACCAAGCCAAGCCAAGCAGCCCTTTCACACCCATCCCAGGTGCTAAACAGTGTCCAGAGAGCAGAACTCCTCCTCACTCCCTCTCTTTCCAGACTAGAGCCAACCCTCTGACAATTTCTGAATGTGTTCCCCTACCCCCATATCAGACAACTTTTTAAGTGTCGAAGCACATCACTGATTTTTACTCTACATACTTCTGTTCCTGCTTCTCCGGCCAAACTCCTGGTTGCTGCTTGCAAAGAAAAACAGTGGAAACCTGAGAAGAAACGGCCTTTGAATATACCAAACCTGACCTGAAATCACCTGTGCTCTGTTCTCTCTGTCTGATTGCGTAAGAGAAGGCTGACAGAAAACACCTGAGCTGAGTCTCTTCTTTGTTTTTCTTGCCAATTAAACAAAATGAAGCCTACATTTCTGGTAGCTGGGCAGGGATTATGTTAATGGGTCTGGAAAAATGGAGTGCTTTGTGGGAAGTCCATGAGCTTTTAGGCCCTGGCTGTGCTTAAAATGGACACACCATTAGAGAAACATCAGATATTTAGCTGACTTTCAGATGAAAGAGGGTGGGGATCCAAACTTCATTATCCACGCAGCACGCAGTGCTACTGCGTTATTATTTTTACATTTGAGAGCACTACATGGAATGGAAAAGGCTAAATTTCAGTAGCTAATGGACATGATTGAGGGATATTTCCTTGGTGGGTTTTTCTGCCTCATACTTGCTTTGCTTTTTCACCATGTTCCGGGGGAATGTTTTTTGGCATTTGTAAGAATAATTTCAAAATTCTCTTTCTTATAATTCAGTATCAGAGGACATGATTCAATTTCTTCATTATAATAAATCTCCATCTAAATGAAAAGCCTGGCAGGAATATGTGGTACTTCTCTGTTCTAAACAAAGTGGGTGATTTTGAACTCACCTGTCCTCATTATTTTCTTATTATTATTCATCTATATTATCAAGAGGAGAGGAAAAAAGCAATTTCAAGATCTTAAGATACCTCGCACATAAAAACAATTTAATCCATCTGCAAACCATGGTTCAATTTTCCCAGTATTCCATGTTCCTGACTGATAATTAGAAAGTCAATCCCTTAATATTTTAACCTGATTGTGCCCTCCTAGTCTGTCAGGATAGACTGAGCACTGGGGGTTAAACAGTGTTGTGTTTAAAACTGATATTCCTGCCCCTTCCTCCTCCTGCTCACTGACAGGAGGTCAGGGCCTGGTTCACGTAGATTTGAGGTCTCTCTGGCAGTGATGGGTGGGAGTTCAGCCTGGGCAGAGCTGCTGCAAAGAGCAGAGAGGTCTATTAAAGGCAACCAGTTTTAGAGTTTGGGGGTATGACAGGAACCCAAGAGCCAGCAGTGGGAGATGTTCACCTTAAAGCAAAGAGAATATAAGCTCTTCTTTGAGTCTAAGATAATTCTATGTGTAGCTCTGAGCCTCTAGAAGAGGGAAAAAACCCCCTTTTGTTCTTTCTCCTCCAGGATTATTAATTTATTTTGTGCTAAGGAAACAATTACTTTCCTGGAAAACCATAGAAAGTGAAGTTGAAAGTGTCCGCAAGGATCACAGAATCACAGAATGGTTTGGGTAGGAAAGGATGTTAATGCCTATCCTCTCCCACCCCCTGCCATGGGCAGGGACACCTTCCACTATCCCGGGTTGCTCAGAGCCCCATCCAACCTGGCCTTGGACACTTCCAGGGATGGGGCAGCCACAGCTTCTCTGGGCAACCTGTGCCAGGGCCTCACCGCCCTCACAGGGAACAATTTCTTCCCAATATCCAATCTGACTGTGCCCTTTGTAATTTTGAAGCCATTCTCCCTTGTCCTGTCGCTCCAGGCCCTTGTCAAGAGTCTCCATCTTTCCTGTAGGCACCGTTTAGGTCCTGGAAGGCCACAATGAAGTCACGTGGATCACGGACCATTGTGAAGACTGTAACACACCAGGTTCTCTAGGAGGAGGCTGAGGGAAACCATATTGAAAGTTTTGGAGAAATCCAGGTAGACAATGCCCACATCACCTGAGCAGGATACTTTGTGATGGGTGGCAACTGGGTTCATCAAGCATGATCTGCCTTTGTGATGCTTTTTCCTATTCCTGGCTTCAGTTAACTCGTGACAGCCTCTGGGAGAATTCCCTTCATAACTTTTCCACAGAATGAAGCAAGACTGATGGGCTTATAATTTCCTGGATTCTCCTTTGATACATCATTTCACACCATGGGAGTGACCTTAGCCCATTCCAGTCTTTCAGAACGTTCCCCAACTGCCTCAGCCCCTTCCTACAGATTGTGGGGAGAGGTCTCACAATGATGTTACACAGCTCTCATAACCCTCCCAGAGGATGTCAAGGCCCATGGATGTTTTCTGCAAGGAATGACACTTGAAGTGAGTTATGAACTACTTTCCCCCAAAAATTTAGGGCTCAAGCATCTGTGATAATCCATATGCCACCTCTTCCTTCTCTGGTGTTGGGTCTGTGTTTGCATCAACCTGGATTTTTGTTCCCCAGGCCCCATCCCAGATGCTGGATGTGGTTTTGTTCAGCTCTGATTTTAGTACTTCATGTCTGTGAACTGCTGTCCTCAGAGCAAAGCGAGGGAGTAACCTAATATTGACACTTAGATCCAAGTATTCTGCTTCCCAGAATCAAGGCTTTATCACATATTAGGATACAATGCCGGGGTTTTGTCAGAACTATAATTGCCAAAAATGCATTAAGTTTATTAAAAGCCATATCCTGATGTCTGTTAGGAATGTGGGGAGACAATCTGTTGCTCACATTACACACGCTACAGCAAAAGAGGTCATCATCTTAAAGCAGGGATACAACCTTGTAGAAAAAGAGGACAGGGCACTATTTCAGTTTTTAGTCGTAGGTGGCTGAAAAATGAATTTAATATAAATCTCCTCTCTCTGTGTTTGCTCCTTGGCCACAGGAATAATTTTATTTCATTTCTACAAAATATGCTGGCTGACATTGCTTAGAAAGGATTTTATGTGATCATATTCTTGCCCATAACTTTCTCATTAACTGCCTCAGGCCGGACTTGCTTTTGTCATTCTTTACTTATAATTTGCTGTTTATACAGTGCTGTTACCATCTTAAATCCCAGGGTAGTCATCTGGTTGTCTCCACCATCCAATCCCACTTAAAAGGGCAAGAAAAAGGACTTGAGTAAGTTTTAAAGATGGGAAAATTCATGCAAACAGAGTCATCTGAGAATTCAAAATACTTTCAGGGCAAACACATATTGGCATGATTCATTTGAAGTTTTTAAATGAATGTTATTGCTGAAAAATTGCAGCTTGCATGAATATTCATGGGAGCAAATAAACCTTCAAACACCAAACTAAACTAATTTCATTAGATTGTATTTCAGAATGGCATTTTGAAGTAGTCTCACAGCTCTTACTTAAATTATTTAATTTTTTAAGCATTGGTAGTTCCTTCCCCATCTGCTAGTACAATGATCTATCACGGGTACTCTGAATTATACTGAATATAGTTGTTACCATAACAACTCTTAAAATACATATAAATAGGAGACCTGCATGCATTCTACAAGATTACATATAGATGAGAGAATCACAGAATGATCAAGATTGGAAGAGACCTTCAGATGTGTTCATTGAGTCAACCCAGCAACTTTTTTCTCCAAGTGATTATCTGACCAAAATAAAATTGCACAACAGCCTACAAATGGGATAAGCTCCTGCTTGTTTTAATTCTTATTTAATTAACTTTCAATGGTATTTTCAGGAATGTGATTACAAAAAGTTACTTCTGCAAGTTAGTAGCCAAAAATATTGATTACTCAGAAAGATGAGATGGTGAATCATTTAATCCATGATAGAACTGGGGCTGTTGGGGAACATCCCCCTTTACACCAAAGTTTTGTTTGCGGGGTCTGAACTCGTTGACTGAGGCAGACGAGCTGACTGTTCTTCAGCACTTCAGAGAGCAGTCACACTCTTCTCTGCCAGCAGATCCGTGAGATGGCAGCCTCAAAGAGAGAAAAACTACATCTGGGAGCTCCTGCCTCCACCAGCACATCTGAATCCAGAGGATAATATTTGCTAAGAGGGCGAGTTGCTTTACAGTGGAGATCTGAATTAGGGTTGGAACTGCTTGAACAGTTCTGGCAGAACATTCCCAGAATCACAGGATCACAGAGTAGCTGGGCTTGGACAGCTCTGGAGATGACCCAGTCCAACCCCCTGCTGAGGCAAGGCCACTCAGAGCAGGTAACACAGGAACACGTCCAGATGAGGTTGGAATGTCCCCAGAGAGGGAGACTCCATTCCCTTCCTGGGCAGCTGTTCCAGGGCTCTGCCATCCTCTATGCAAAGAAGTTCTTCCTCGTGTTGAGATTAAACTTCTTGTGTTTCAGTTTATGGCCTTTGCTCCTCTTCATGTTGCTGGGCACCACTGAAAAGAGACTGGCACCATCCTCTTGACAGCCCTTTGAGATATTTCTCTGCAGGAAAAGTTTTCCAAGTCAGATGGGTCACTCTATTCAGTCCTGATCAAGCTTAGAAATAAAAACCTTGGCTGATTTGCACAAAAGTTATTTTCACTTAATTTCAGGATTTTTCAAGCTAGTATAAATGCACCCCCTAACCATGTGTATGAGACAGTCAGTATCAGTCCTGAACTCCTGCAGTTATCTGTGATTCCCTCTCTATTCCTCTCTTTAAATCCACCTTGTTGGCTTGGCAGCTCCCTTCAGCAGCACCTGTGCTCTTCTCTGCTCTTGACTCCAGATTTGAAACTGTGCCACTCTTTAGTTTCTTTATTCCTTACCCTCTGAAAAATATATTTCTGACTCTCCTGAGTCCTGTTTTCACTAAACCCCCATGGAAGTGAATAGAGTCAAATAATTCTGGAAACACATATGAATGATACAGTGGAAAATAAGGTGAGATGGTTTCGTTCTTCAGTAGTCCACTCAACACTTTTGTACCAAGACCAAGTATCTGACAGAAATCTCTTTGACTTTTTTTCATTGTGAACTGTCACGTTATTTAATCAGGCAGAAATGCAGCTCTGACAGCGGACTTGATAAAAACAGCATCCCAGGTTTCCATTTGTGCTATGGCTCCAGTTCATGAGTGGTGTTTAGAAAAGAAATACCTTATTACAGATATCTTTCTGAAACTTGAACGTGGAAGTCAAGCTGTTCTCTCCCCTCATTTATCTTCATCAGTTAATGGTTGTTGCAAGCCACCTTTGGAATCCCTTTGTTTTCTTCTCCTGGGTGATACCTCTATCACCATCAAATGTGTTCATCAGCTTCCTCTCTCACCTGTGACTGACTGACATTGCCGAGGTACCTGCCAAGAGCACTCTGGTGTTTCTCCTCACAGCCTCACTGCCCTTCAGACACAGATTCAGTGTGGTGTTTTTGATATTTTCACAGTAGGGGTTTGTAAGAAAGAGGAGAAGGCAGCTCTGTCTCTCAGTGCTTGCCAACCCTTCCGCTCCAGCATGGAATAAACGCTGGCTTAGGTGAGGTGGGGAAATGCACCAGCAAATATCAGAAGAGAGCTCTTCTGGAGCTGGAAGTAAAAACAGTACAAATCTGAAAGAGCTGGAAAAAGAGGTTCCTCTTTGCAGCCATCTAGATCCAAATAACAAGTGGAGAATGCCTGCTTATTATTCAAGAGACAGGATAAATATTTATGATGTAACAGTGACATTTCCACTTGTGTCAGTTGGACAGCTTCATTCAGGTCTCTGCATGTATCAGATGAATACCCATTGCAGTCATTCCATGGTTTTCCTCTTGTCATAAGTCTAGCACATTTTTACCTCCCCCAAAAATGACATTTCAGTCAGGGGAAGACTTCTGCCTGAACTTCTCACTGCTTCCTGACACAGTTTAGATAGAATTGCCATAAGAGTTTCAAAGACCCGTGGTCTAACTTTGTTGAAATCACAAAACAAGTGTAGAAAACACTGCTTCTCAAAAAAAAAAAAAATTAAGAATTATAACATTTTTTAGTTTTAAGAAGGCCTTTGAAAAACTGCAAAAATCACGTCTTTGTGCAAGTTGGTACATTCATAAATCAAAAACTCTGCCTGCTTCAAAGTTCAGTCTCTTTATGACTGAGAATTTAATTCTTTTAAGTAATCCCATTTATTTTGCAGTGGTTGCTCTGGGGCCACACAGTATAGGGAATTCTTTACCCAATAGGTTCCATTGAAAACACAACCAAGAAAAGATAATGTGCTACATCATTCAACCTAAACATTGCAAACACCCTCTGCTTTCTGTGACCTCAGTGAAAACTGAGAATGTGCTGTGTCCCCCACCAGCTACCTGATGTCTTTCTCTGAGCTAAAAGAAACACACACTCTGAAGAGGACTTTAATTAGCATAAAATGTCAGATGAGTTGCTGTCCTAGGTTGCCTGCTCCAGGCTGAATAGCAGGGGTGAATCAGGCAGTCTCTTGGGTCCCTTCCAACCCCAACTTCCCTGTGAGCTTGTGAAAAAAAATTCCCAATTACTCCCTGGGAAGGGCTCACAAAGTGGCTGGCACTCCCTGGATGAAGCCTCTAGCCCTGGTGGTTTAGCCTGTTGGCTGGAAAGCACGAGGGAGGATGTCTCCTGACGAGCTTCCTCTCAAATCAATTTGTTCCCTGCTTTCCTTGGGTGGCTGTAAAGCTCAAGCTGCTGTTTACTTTATGCTGTCCCACTGTTTATTCACATTCAATGGTCTGTGCATTGCTGACTGATTGTAGTCTCAGGGCTCCACTTCCCACAGGCTCATGCTGACTACAATAACTGCTTTGGGGAAGTTAATGTGAGTTCAGAGCAAGGAAATCCAGTTTCTTTTTCTTGCTGGCGAAATAAGCTGTTATATTTCAGAAAGCATGTACTGACTTTGAAGAAAAAAATAAGTACACCAAGGAGACTTTTCCAGCTGTCCTGACTATTCAGGTATTATACCCTTTTCAGAAGCTGAGAACATTTAACCTCCTTGCAAAACCAGAATGCCCTAATAATATGTGCCACTCATCTGTTTTGCAATTGAAGCAAACTATTTCTTGCCTTTTCTACTCCAAACCCTGAAACCTATTATTCTCTTTCCTTTACAACAGCCTCTTGTATATCTCAGACTCCATCACATCCCCCTTCAGTCCTTGTTCAGGTGACCTGGTCTCATTCACACTTTCTCTGCAAACCACCCTTTCCAAGTGTTGGTTGATCCAATTGCTCTGTACTAGACTGTCCTTTGTGAAACTACATTTTCTTGAAGTATCGTGTCCAAAACTGGGCACTTTTGCATGTGAAACCTGCCTAGTTGTGAACAAAAGTAAAGAACTTCAGCTATTTTTCAGGCCCTAGTTTTGTTCCTGCAACACCAGACTGTATTTTCCCCCTTCTGAATAACTTTATCTCATCAATATATCTCCTGCTTGGAATCTACTACAGTCCACAGATCCTCTTTTACACAATAGGTTCATACCAGAATTTTCCCAACCTAAATTTCTGAGGGTCATTATTCCTGCCCAACTACAATACTTTGCATTTCTCCTTTCTATTTTTCTTATCACACTTGACCAAGTCTTGCTTTTTACCATGCAGTGTGCAGTGTCAGGGCTGTGGAGGCTGAAGCCAGAGAAAAGAAAGAATTCCAAAGGAAATTGGTGACGATATAAGTTGTGGTACAACTTTGTAATGAGTCAGGACTTAAAATAAAGAGAGCTATTTAATTCAGGCTGGAATGGCACTGAAAGCTTTGAAACAGGACATGCCCTGTGAAAAAAACCCACCTTCTGATCAAGGCTTTGCAGGGACTATATTATCCTGGGGGTTATTGATACCTGTAGCTGTGAGAAATAATTGTGAATTTTAGCCAAGCCACAAAGAATCCAAAGGTCCTTGGATAGGGAGAACCAAACCTATCAAGCACCCTCTTAACTGTTCTTTAAATAATCTTCCACTTTGGGGAGGGTTTCTCACTTCAGTGGCATTTCCCACTTGAAAGTTATCAGCATATGTGGGGTTTATTCTGTTTCTACTACTATTTCCTTCACCAAACCCACTTTGCTGGCTCTGTTCTTCTCCCTAGTTTGCCTCAGAGATGAATCGAGGGACTACAGTTACTTTTCTTCACGCAGAACCTTCAGACATAACAGGGCTCATCTACTTGGCACGTAGGTATTGTGGGGCTAAAATGTTAAATAAAGACAAAAGGCTGAGACCTCCTCAGACTCAAACACTACGAAAGACCATTTAAAAATGTGGCTGCTGTACATATCTTTTATATCTAACACAAGCAAAATGAACCTGCTTGTCAGTAAAAGTATTGTGAAGTAGCAGGAGAAATCAGAGAGGGATGAACAAGTTATTTTTAAGAGGAAAATAAATCATGGCTCATAAAAATGCTGTGATATAAACACGCCAAAAACAAGGAGGAATCTGATGAAATATGGTCAGGACACAGTAGAAGTCTATCAAGAGGGAAGGAAGACTGAATCAGGATTGTTTCTCAACATCATCTGAGCATGTATTTTACAGAAAAATAACAAGTTATCATTTCAGAATAAGGCAACTAATTTCAGTGCATACCTATAAATCATCATAAAAGACCTCTTGCTTTCAGATAGGCAACAAACCAGGAGCTGATTTGTTTCTTAAACAAAGATTGTGTCCCTCGTTGTCATTCAGTATTTTTCATCCCAAGGCTTTAAGAAAGATCTGACTGGTATTGCTGTCTCACCTGGCAGCAATGCTGAGGGACAGCAGAGACATCTCTGGGGAATTTTAAACTTCCACAAAGTTTTTTGGTGTCTTTACAGAGCAGAATTGCTGATTCTGAGGATATCCTCCTGTTAGAAATACAACTCACCAAACGAGAGGATAGAGCTTCAGGAATAATCGTTGATTAGGACCAGAGTGACCCCCAAAAAATCCCAAAAAAACCCCCAAAACACCAAGAAAAGAAAAGCATTAAAAAGCTCATTTATTTTAAATAGAAATGAGATTCTAAAATATCATTTCCTAGACTTGAGAAAGCAGGAAGATGCTTCCAGCTTTTTGTCCCAGTGACAAACATCTGTCCTTGGGCAGGAATGAGGAGGGCTGGTTTTTTTTAGCTCTCTGATTACACCTATGTGTAAGTAACTGTACTGGATTCATGTTCCTGATTTCTTGAACACTGATGGGTGAAATCCTGGCCATAAGGTCAATGGGAAATTTATTCCAACTTCCCTAAAGCGTCTATTTACACTATGCCTTCCAACCATGTGGCTCTGCTAGCTGCTGGAGGGAGTTCCCAGCCACATTTCCTACACATTTTCCCTGTCCTCACATCCGTTTATGTCCACTTAAGCTTTGAGAAGGCTTTTTTTTTTTCTCAGATTGTTAGTTCCCACAATGACAAACAGAAAAATTAGGATGTGAGTGCAATTTCTTCCGTCCATAATAAATTAAAATAGGAAGAGGTGGCAAAGATTACAGTATATTCTAGTAAGGATTTGTTTAATTTATCAGCTGTGGCAGGGCAAAACAGTTTAAAATGTATTTAAGAGTTTTCTCTCTATTGGCAATTAGGTTCCCAGCACAGTATGTTTAAATAAAAAGATAAACATATCTAAAAAAACATAAAACAAGGTCATCTTTCAAGCTTATCTACATGACCTAGAGAGAAGTGGCAGATCTCATACCTCAAGAGAAATTTAAACTCTATTATCTTAACAGCCAAATATTTCCAGTGAGACAAATTAGCTCTATAACCCAGAAACGCACATGCACACATGTATTTTATACTCAATGGGTTGCAGAAATGAGTCTGCACCAACACTTTTGAACAGCAAGGAAAATTAAAAAAAACGTTTTGAGATACGCCTTCCAAATTCCTACTATTCCATTCGTGTAGCAAATTCTTCTGTTCTGAAGGTTACTGATTTCTCTAAGAAGCAAAAATAGAGGAAGGTGGTGAGGAACATTAATTAGGCTGCTGCTTCACAGCAATCTTATTTGCTATGAAATCATGTTTGAAGAATAAAGCTTATTATTGAATAGCATTTATTAGTTGTACAGCACAGAGTTGAACCCTTTTTTAATTGGGACAGTCCAGAGGAGGAGGCTAGAAGGGAGCCAACACATTTAAAGTGTGTCAAAATGAAGTCAGTTACTCATTGATCCTAAAGGAAAGTTAGAAAATCAGACTATATTCAGGCTCAGCCTGTTCTCTGTAGAAATTCAATACACAAATGCTTGATAACACCTAACATTAAATAGAGGCTTATGCTGGAATATTTAGAGAAGGCTTTCCCAAAAATGCATTCCATTACCATGAGCCCACCAGGCAGGGATTGTGCCCTGGGAGGCTCTCCTGCTTCCCAGACTTCTTCGCTCTGGGGATTCCTGACAATCTCAGTGAAGAACACATAAGAGTTGTTGTTATTAAAAGCTGGGAAGAGGACATTACACAGAAGCCCTAGTCATATTACAGGTCTCTGCAAGTCTAATTTGTGCTGATACAAGTCCAAAGAGGAGAGATCAGAGCCAATTTCGGTGTGCTGGAGTACCGTGTTTTCTCAGGACTGGGTCTCTGGGGTAGACAAAAGATGACTTAAATTGTGAGTCCTGACGGGCAGCTGATAACGGTCTGTACGTGAGTGAATTTCTAAAACTGTACTTTTGCACTCCCAGGCACAAGCCTGCAACTGGCTGGAGGCAGCCAGGAAGGTCTGGTTGTAAATTTTCATAACATCTGGACAAAACAAAGGTGAGACATCCTGAACCGTTCAATTCATATTGCCAGTGAAAGTACCAGGAGCAAGCAAGGCTCCAGTCAGCCTGAGCCAGCAGTGTGTCCTGGGGACAAGGAGGCCAGTGGGATCCTGGGGTGCACTGAGAGGAGCATTGCCAGCAGCTCAGGCAGTGATCCTGCCCCTCTGCCCAGCCCTGGGAGGCACATCTGGAGAGCTGTGGCCAGTTCTGGGCTCCTCAGCACAGGAGGGACAGGGAGCTCCTGGAGCGGGGCCAGCGGAGGCTGAGGAGATGATTTAGGGCCTGGAGCATCTCTGACAGGGAAAGGCTGAGGGAGCTGGGGCTGTTCAGCCTCGAGAGGAGCCCCAGCTGAGAGGGGCCCTCAGCCCTGGGTGTCCCTGGCTGCAGGGAGGGCTCCGAGCAGGGCCCAGGCTCTGCTCCGGGGGCCCAGCAATGGCACCAGAGGAACGGGCAGGGACTGATCCCAGCAAGTTCCCCCTGGACAGGAGGCAGAACTTCTGTCCTGGGCAGTGACCCAGCCCTGAACAGAGACCAGAGAGGGTGTGGAGTCTCCTCACTGGAGATGTTCCAGACCCCCTCTGGACACAATCCTGTGCTGTGTGCTCTGGGATGGCCCTGCTGGAGCAGGGAGGTGGCACCAGATGAGCCACTGTGGTCCCTTCCAACCTGATCCATCCTGCGATTCTGTGATATCCTTTTCAAGGCTGCAAAATCATGAAAATTACCCATAACCTTACACAGAAAGCCTTTGGAAATCAGAAAGTTTACTTTGCTGACTAAAAAGGGAGGGAAAGATGCAGAAATCTCTGCTTCCCTGCAGAAGAGCAGGGAAACACACGGATAAACTGACCACCCACCAACCAGACATGAAGCAATGCCTTCCTAATACCATCTCATGATGCTTAAGGGAACTAACTCACTAGAAATGAAGTGAAATGAAATGAAGTGAAATGAAATGAAATGAAAAGATGAAATCTTGCTACCGCCTCTGAATTATTTTACATTTTGTTATTTTTGGGCTCTTTCTTAAAGATGGATCTGATCTATTCTTCCAGATTAAAAATTCCTCTGATAACTTACTGCTTGTTTAAAAAAGCAGGTGCAGATTTTTTACTATCACCGGGCTTTATGCTGCCACGTTTTACCAAGGCTCATAGTTCAGTTTGCAAGCAGACACTGCCACAGTGGCAGATGGTGGTCTTCCTCCTCATTTTCATCTGGCTCAGATAACATGACCATCCTTGTCTCAGAGCACCAAGACAGTCAAATGATAAGGAAAACCAAAGGCGCATTCCTAAATGTTATTTAACTGTCAAAAGAGCTGGATTTTTGGCACTTTTTGCTACTTACTCTTCATTTTGACAGTCAAAATATTACATACACCACCTGCAAAGGTGTAAGAACAAAAGGACAATTGTCAGTATGCAATAAGAGGTCTAGCTGGTCTTTTAATCTCCACAGATCCAATCAGCATCAATCCTTTGCAAAAAAAATTTCTTCTGCCAATAGGTCTATTTAGTTTAAATTGATATACAAATAATTGATTTTAAGGATCAGAGCTTGGGTCATAGAAACTTGGCAGTGACTTCTTTGGGAAGAACAAGTTTTCCTACAGATTTATTCGAAAAATTCATTAAAGAATCCCTGACATCTGTGTTGGTTAAATGATAAAACAGATTGCAAGAATAAGATTGCTTAAAAAACCTGTCCTGAGGACACCCTGGGGCAGGGCAATGACAGCATAATATACTTACTGTCACTGAAAACATCTGAGTAGGATGTTAATTCCTTGAAACATTGTGTACTTAATTAGTCCCCTGAGTCTTCAGGAACTGGCTTTTGTCTCTAAGTCTGCAAGCTACTGCATGAACAAAGTGAACTGAACAGTTCATTACAGCTCTAATTAACAGATTCTATACATAAACTGAGATTGTGGTCCTGACAGCTGACAAATAAGCACAGACCCACCATGTCATGTTCCAGGCTGGGTTCTTCTCCTTGAAGTTTTCCAACCATCCTCTCAGCCCTGGGGCACTGACAGTCACAAGGCTACAACAAAACCAAACTGGTAATTTTAATGACCTTATTTTAGAATGCTGGCACAGTCTGCCCAGAGAAGCTGTGGCTGCCCCATCCCTGGCAGTATTTAAAGCCAGGCTGGATGGGGTTTGGAGCAACCTGGGATAGTGGAGGGTGTTCCTGCCCATGGCAGGGGGTGGGATGAGAAGGGCTGTAAGGTCCCTTCCAACCCAAACCATTCCATAATTCACAGTCACGTTTGGGGTGTGCCCCTTAGCATGCACGCTCTGCTCAGATACAGTAAACAAAAACATGTAAAAACATCTGTGGACCAAAGTTTACAGATGTCTTGAGAAAATTCAAAGCTCTATATAAAATAGTTTCCAGTATACAGGAAGGAGAAAGCAAGCATGTTGATATTTTTGAAATATAAGGCATGGAAGAAACAAACACTGTAGAGATAAAATTATTTGAAAGTTTTTAAAATGTGAAAATGGAATTTAAATTTCAGGTCTCCTGATTTAATATCAGTTTGAAATGGAGATGTGTGAATTGGTCTGAACCCACTTTGGTTCTACAATAACTATACAGACCTTAATAGAATATTTTCTAATTGTTTTTCAGCATAACTTTTGCCAGTCCTACCCACAGCAGGAAAAGTGTGCACATGGGTTTACAGCTGATGATTTATATTGTTGGTGGATGTGCTGGGGAACCTTTGCTGAGATTATAAAGCCTTTTTATCATTCAAGGTCTCACAGCAATGCTGGAAAGACAGCAATGAACTGGAGGAGAACTGAAGAAGAGAAATCAACATGCAGTGGTTACATCCCAGAGAATGAACTGTGTTATTTTGGTACTATTACCAGTATCCTCCAAAGAAAGGTAAGTTTATGAGTCATATCATATGATTTGTTGAACTTTTGGTATTTGATGAAATACTCTGTGTAATCCAAAGGAATTGCACATTTTCCTTGGAGATCACAGAATAATTTACCCTTTGCATTATGTATCTATACTGTGTTTATATACTGAAACATTTTCCAGAAGTACAATTAATCTTGGGATTAGGATAATTTGAATGAACAATTTGGTTGATACGAAATCTGAAATACCTCCAATTATGCTTAAATTCTTAAATGCCATTTGATGCTGAGAGTTTATTCTTGGGAGCAGCTATGACTTCATAGAAAATGAACAAAGTGAGCAAAGCTTCAAAGAAATACTGTAGAGTTGGTAACTAATGCTTAGTGCTATCCTGCTAATTAGCTGACAGCTTAGAGAGTGGAATTAAGCAATTAATTTCCTCCACAATAACGTTAGTGCTTCCAGTGGACAGTGATGTACCATGCAATCTACTCATGTCAGGAAGGGAGAAGATAATAACCTTCCACCCCCAAATATTTGTATTTATATTATAACTTAAGGCAGTTAATGAGATGGGGAGTTGGGTTTATACAACACTCTTATAAGAAGACAGAAAAAGCTTCCCACATTAATTTTTATCTTTTCAATTAAAGCCTGATCCAGTAGAAGACACTGAAAGATTTGCTGCTGGCTACAGCCTAGGGAAACTTTGGGCAAGAAAAACTCTTTCTAGGTTATACCTCAGGGTAAAGCATCTGCAGGCACACCCTGTAGTGGTGAATGCTGCTCCATGCACCTGGCCAGGCACCAGTGCGGCTCTCCAAGGCTCAGTACTGGGGCCAGTCCTGTTTAATATCTTTATCTGTAATCAGGACAAGAGGATTGAGTGCACACCCAGTCACTTTGCAGACAATGCCCAGCTGGGTGGGAGTGTGGCTCTGCTGGAGGGCAGGAAGGCTCTGCAGAGGGATCAGGACAGGCTGGATCCATGGGCCCAGGCCAGTGGTCTGAGGGTCAGCAAGGCCAAGGGCCCGGTCCTGCCCTTGGGTCACACCGAGCCCTGCAGCTCCAGGCTGGGGCAGAGGGGCTGGAAAGCTGGGAAAGGGCCTGGGGGTGCTGGGGACAGCGGCTGGACACGAGCCCAGCTGTGCCCAGGGGGGCAAGAGGCCAATGGCACCTGGGCTGTGGCAGCCATGGGGTGGCAGCAGGGCCAGGGCAGTGACTGTCCCCTGGGCTGGGCACTGCTGGGGCCACACCTCACATCCTGGGGCACTTCTGGCAACCTCGGGACAAGAAAGACATTGAGGGGCTGGAGCGTGTCCAGAGAAGGGAACGGAGCTGGGGAAGGGGCTGGAGCAGCAGGAGCAGCTGAGGGAGCTGGGAAAGGGGCTCAGCCTGGAGAAAAGGAGGCTCAGGGGGGACCTTGTGGCTCTGCACAACTCCCTGACAGGAGGGGGCAGCCAGGGGGGGTCGGGCTCTGCTCCCAGGGAACAGGGACAGGACAGGAGGAAACGGTCTCAAGTTGGACCAGGGGAGGGTCAGGTTGGACATCAGGAGGAATTTCTCCATGGAAAGGGTGCTCAGGCATTGGAAGGGGCTGCCCAGGGAGGTGTTGGAGTCCCCATCCCTGGAGGTCTCCAAGGAACATCTGGACGTGGCACTCAGTGCTCTGGGCTGGGTGGGATTGATCAGTCTCAGGGTGGACTCAGCGTTCTTGGAGGGCTTTCCCAACCCAATGACTCTGTGATTCTATGCCCTTGAGAGAAATGAGGCTCAGTAAAATTCAGTGTACTTCATTAAAGTGCTAAAAGCATTGCTGAGTAATATCTCCTGATGACCTGGAACATGCCAAGTGAACTTTATGTTTACAGTAATTCATGTTTGTGACAGCATTAAGGGGAGAGTAAGGTTTTTGTAATTACAAAGGTTGACAGCAAAAGGCTTGATAGCTGAGTAGCTCTGTTGGATTCTTTCATTTCAATCTTTTCCTTAGAGTTATTAGTATTGCCCCAAATCAAGTTGCCTGTTAAAATCTCCTTTATAAAACACCTGATTTTCTTCTGCTAAACCCCTTTGGAACAAAAGGATTTATGTGCATTCACTATTGACTGTGACAGCCACTAAAGCCATATAAACTCCAAGAATGTGAAGCATAGCACTTATAATTTGCCATGCACACGTATTTTGATGGATAGGGCAAAAATGGGAGAGGCAGTTTTGCTTTCAGCTTGACGAAGCTAGGGGAGAAACAATTATTTTCATGATTCAGAATAAATGTGTAAAAAAGGTTGCATCTGAACAACATCGACCTCATGCAGTTGCTGAATCTTTCAATTTATGGCAAACAATTGAAAAGCTCATGGCATTATTCACTGATCCTGTTCCAAGACAAAACTTTAGTGTTCAACTGTGTAGTGCACTTGCTAAGGGAACCCAATGCCTCATGGCACCACTATGGGTAATTTTTACCTTGGATTCATTGATATGAATTATTTTATGGAAAGCTAAAATGTGCAGTGAGAATTTTTAAATCAAATAATCCTGCAACAACTCTGTGCTTAATGATATCACATACTAGATGTCAAACTCATGCAGTTTAGATGTTACAAAGTGCTTCATGGCAAACTATTAAACCTCTCCACCTTCTGTCTCTGCATTTAAATTGAGTGGTTTACAAATCTACAATTCAGCTGCAGAAGAGATTTGCAGTTCAGGGAAATGCTCAACCTCTACCTTACAGAGGAACAAAACAACATATTCTCAAAATTACAGATTCTTCTCTTTTGGTAAAAAATTAGTTTTGTGAGAATTGAAAACTGAACTGAGTTATTTAAAGGAGAATACTAAAATGTTTCTTCTATCAAAATAAAAAATCTTTTCTAGAGTCATCTAATGAGGTGATGAAAGATTTTGCACAGCTAAAGCTCAGTAGTGTCTTAGGTAATACCTATGCTGAAATACTTTTAGAATCATGAGTTTTCTTATTTATTCTTAACTGAAAACTTTTCCTGCAGCTGGACTTTGAAATAATGCACTATGTTTTAAATACGTCTTAAGAACTTTCTCTTAAAAACAAACAAACCCAGGGCACTTCTTGCTCCCACTAGTGCTGTGAGAAGGCTTCAGTAAGAAAATTTCAGTTGATTCTAAGTGAAATTCCATTAAAATTGAAGCAGATACAACTTTTCAGTGAATTCATTCATGATCCTGCTAAAATCATCTGACTTAACTGCAGTGTGAATTATTAGGCAGCGTTCAAATTTGTACTTAATGAAAATAAATCATAAAATTATGATAAGGGTGAATTTCTCTTCTTAATCTATCACTTCCTTAACTTTTAATTAATCTATTTTGGTTTTTTAAAATTGTCTTTACAGCACTATAGCACTAACCCAATTCCTAGATCCATGAAGGAATGCCCATACCAGTCCTTCAATTATCTCCAGAGATGGTTGTTTATTTTAATGAGGACAGATGTATCATTTTGATTTTCATGCAGTTTTTACAACAGCCCAGCACTGAGCGCTGTGGATTAAGTCATGGAGCAGGGAGGTCACCAGGCTTTCAAGGTGTGCTAAATTATTTGGACACAATTTCCACATCTGTGAAATGAATTTGGGAGACAGCCTCCCTCATGAATACTTGGAATCCTTTCTATTTCTCACGCTAAGATTTCGGTGGGTTTGTTTCTTGTGCTGTGTTTTTTCTACAAATAATGTGGGTTTTTTTGGTGAAATTATCCTCTTACTTCTTGTAAGAGCTGAACAATTTTTTGTGTTACAAGATGCATCATGGGGAAGATCTGGGCTGACTGGGGCTGTGGTTTAAAGATAAAACAGCAGTCAGGTGTCTCAGGGGACTCAAAATCTAGATAAGAAGGACAGATGGAGGAAAATTAAGGGTAGAAGAAGAAAAGGGACGCAGAAGAAGCTGCTCCTTAACATCTGTCTGTAATATCTGGTTTCTTCTCTGGCACTAAAATCATACTTGGGTATTCAGTCAGAGGCTGGAGTGGTTGGACTTCCTTTAACACAACACCACTGCCTTCATGAAACTTTAGGGAATGCAACATCTTTGGAGTCTCCTCTTTGTCAAATGTGCTGGAAAACGGCCAAGGAAATTCCTGAGGTGTCAGGCAAAGGGAACAAAGCCGTGTAAACTTCATTTTCTTAGGAAATCCACTTGATGAAAATGTTAAGGACTTACTTTGTCATTCCCAGCAAACCAACAATAGCTCCAGGAGGTTTTGCCAGTGTCTTCTCTTGCCCAGTTTCATGTCTTTTCCTGCAGAGCTCTGTGGCAGAAGGCCAAAGCCATAATCTGACCCTTACTTTTCAAGTTCTGCTGTTGTTTGCTTTCTCTAGCTTAGAACAACACAATCATATTTTACAAGGTACCGTCATTATTTCTCTTCAGGCTGCTTCCTGAATTTGATGTCCCTTGCAACTGTGAAGCTTCTTTTTTACTATTATTTGTCAGCCATTAATTAACTGAATTGATTCTTCTTTCTCTCACTTTCTCTTTCCACCTCTCATCATCCACTTTCATCTCATTCACTTTATTTAACATCACTTTGAAGGAAAGAAGATGGTGAAGCAGTGCCAGTGTGAATGGTTGAAAGAGCATGGGAAATAATCATTATATAAGCAGCAGAATATGGAATACTCGACTTCTGTGTTTATTATTTGACCTGTCAATATTCTGATAGGCTGAAATCAACTGAGGGAGCCTGATTTCTCTTGGGATTTTAAGCCCTCCTAAATAACAACTGCTACCATGATGGGATGGAGCAGAACTGAACCCACCAAAAGCCCCAAATAATGTGATATACAGAATGTGAAGTTTTCTTCTTCACATTCATTTTTATTGTAGATTTCACATCTGTAAAAATGTTGTCAAATCAAGATCTTTGAAGCCATGTAATGACAGTATTTTTCTCTCTAGAAGTGATTGAGATTCACAGGTGTCAGGTGTGAGGCAGCAGAGGCTCAGATTAATGATGGGAGTCATCAGTGGCTCCAGTGGGCAGATTTGAGTGCAATCACAAACCCAGTCCTTGAAATCAACCTCACATAAACAAGCTTTTCATGAATCTTCCATCTCTGTATTTAACAAGGGCAGGTTTTTTACAGAAAGCAGAGGGGCTAAATGGATCATAAGGAAGGTAAACTCTTGCAACAACGAATAAGAAGGAAAGCTCCTCAGTTTCAAGTAGGTAGTTGTTATCACCAGAGTACTCTGACCTTTCAAAGCCTTTGCCAGCTCTGTGAGCCTGTCCTCACATTTAACAGACAAAAGAGACCCTGAGAACATTATATCCCCAGAGTGCAAACATTTGCATCAGAGTTATTAGTTCTGATTCTGTGACATGGAGCCTGATTACATCCGAATATCTTCTCACAATAAGAGGAGTTACTGACACCATGTCAAAACCACCACTCTGTTCTGATTACATTTGGATATTTTTGCCCTTCCCCCCCTCCCCTTTCTTTTGTACAACACTTACACAGCACACCTGAGCATCTTTTCTTTCATTGCCTATAGCAGTCTGCTCATCTGGGAGCTGTAAATTATGTGAATAACAAAAGCAGAAAATTGTGCTCATGAGGGCAATTTATCAAAACCAAGTATCACAGAATATCCTGAGCTGGAGGGGACCCACAAGGATCATTGAGTCAATCTCGTCTCCCTGCACAGACACCCCAACAATCCCACCCTGTGCCTGGAGCGTTGTCCAAACACTCCTTGAGGCTGTGCCCATTCCCTGGGGAGCCTGGGCAGTGCCCCACCACCCTCTGGGCGAAGAACTTTTTCCTGATACCCAGCCAGACCCTCCCCTGACACAGCTCCAGTTGTTCCCTCAGGTCCTGTCCCTGATCACCACAGAGATCCATGTCTGCCCCTCCTCTTCTGGCTTACTGCACTGTAAAAACAAAACTTTCCTTAGCTAATATTTGTTCAGAATTTTTAGGACAGATAGAACCATGAAGTTGCTATGCTATAAAAGGTCTGTGACTGCTCAACAAGTCTTGACTGCCTTTTGATAATTCTGTGGCACCCTGGAGTTTTGCACTGTGCTCAGACAAAGCTGGGAAAGAGGAACAAGCCCAGCTATCTCTGTGCGAGGAAAAGTGCCAGAAGGCATTAGCAGTGAGCTAATGGCTGCTGCTGATCTGACTTCAGACAGGACATTATTCTTGTCTGCACCTCTCTTTCCTGTCTGTAAAGAGGGGATGGAGCTTAGGGGTGTTACCAGTGCTTGTGAGCAGCATGGAATTCAGGTTCAGAGCAGACAGTGGCAGATAAACACCTCAAATATACGTGGTTTCCAGTGAGTCCTTAATCCTACACTGGTCACCTCTCTACAGGTGTCAAACCCGGCTTTGCTGTAGCTGCTCTGTTGTACAGCACATCTTCTCCACATGCAAATACTTGGAAGTGTGCCTCCCTAAGACACAACCAAGGCAGCTTCAGGCAGAAGCTGTCCACATCAAAGTTAAAGATCACTTTGGGGTTCAAAGTGTAAGGAGCTTTGTCAGGTTGAGCCTACAAAGTGGGTGTTTGCAAAGTCCATGTACCTCTGAAGGCAGAGCAGGCACTGCAATCCCTCCTGCTTAGGAATACAAGCCTTTTAAAGAGGTCTGAAGATTGACTGTTCCATAAACATGGATCAGGGAGGAAGTGCCTGTTTATGCAGCTCTGATTATTCGGTTTGCTGCAGCGGTTGCTGATCTGATGTCTCACGACAGCCCTCTGAGTCAATACAAACAGTGGGGATGTTGCTGAGGAAAGAGGAGTTAGCACTCAGCAAAAATGATGGCTGGAGCAGAAGAAGACCTTGCAGAGAGAATCCTGGACTACCTCTACAGTAAGACCTCTTGTCTTACTGTATCTCTAAATATCTCACTATTAATTAGTGAAATACCTCAAAGATGCAGCTTTGGACATTTTACCTCAAGTTTCTGTGCGTCCTGCTATCTAGTCGGAGAGAAATACAAGTTTTCCTTTTTTTCATTTGCCACCAGCTGACAGAATAAATGTCATTTTCCTGTGCCCAGACATCTGGGATGCCCTTTTGTCCCCCATGCACTCTGCTCCACACACATCTTCTCTGCACCCCCAGTGCTGTGCTGCTGCCTGATATGAAAACAACGAGAGACTGGAGACTAAGCTCAAAGCCTGACATTGTGCTGAGGGAATCGATTAGCAGAGAACACCTCCAGTAAGTGATGTACACAGAATTTGTCTTGTGCTAGCTCCAAAGGCTCTGAGTGGCAGTAATGACTCCTGTGGCTGTACCTGCCCAAAGCTTTTAAACACAATTATTGGAGAGTTACAGACTTAACACTGCTGGGGGGGCTGTAGAAATTGTCAGAATTCTTGGGGTTACTTACTTCTCTAAGAACCTGTGTTTTCCTAATCTCTGCCAATTTGCCTCACTGGAAGAAAAATCAAACCCCAGCTATGACTCAACAGTAAACTGAATAAATTAAAAAGAAATGGCATCCTTATCACCGCGTTGCAGTGACTCTGAAAGAGTGCAGAAACACACAAGGAGTAACACATAATTCTCACATTACAGTGTTCTCTTTTTGGGTGATATGGTAAGCAAAAATATTTAAGGAAAATAATATTCTTTGTTTACAATGATGGGAGGTTAACAAGGTTTTTAAGCATATTAGGATACTAAAGGAACTATTTGGGAAACCAATTTCCTAAGGCACAAATACACATCTACAAATAAATATGTAACCATACATACAAGTATGAATAAATACTGTTGGTACGCAACCTAAAATATTTTTTATCTCTGCCAAAAGGAAAAGAATTGTGGAAGGTTTGCACTTAAGCACATCTTTAAGCAGATAAATGGGAATACTTCCATTTTAGAGCATAAAGTTATTCTAGGAAAATAATTGCCGTAAGAATATGTCTGAGACATATTGTGTGATGGAGTTTTTCTTCATAAACAAACAAACAAAGAAGTAAATATTTATAGGGTAAAGGAGCTCTTGTAAACTACCGGAAAACTGTATAATAGAGCAATAAGTTAATAGTGCTCCAGAGCTCAATCTGATTACTTTTCTTCATTACACAGCCAGGTAGATACTTCTGTTTCTTCTGTTTGTTTCAGAAGGATTTCAAAATCAGCTGTCAAAGGATCTTAAATTAAGTGTAATCCTGAAGTTAGAACCCGAGGCAAACAGTCTCCAAGTGAAACCAGCTCACAATCACTTACCTTTTTTCCTCATTTAACTGAACTGACAAGAAATGGCATTAATGTTAAGCACAATCAGCAGAGCCTGGTTCCCAGAGAATGAGAACACTCTGAATAACACAAGTTGACCCTAAATATTTCCTCCAAAGAGCTGAGACCGTGTAGTCAGCACTGGTGGCTGCAGCTGCCCATGATCTCAGCTACCCAGCTGATCAGGGCTGAGAGAGTTTTGAGGGGACAAGCTGGAAATTAAGTGGAACACCTCCTTTCTTCCACCTGCCTGTTCAAATCTGGGATCTTATCCCTTTACAAGAAGATGCCCAGTCCTTGGCTTCCATCTCTGACTACACACTGGGTGATGCACGGTGGTGGTGGCAGGGGGGTTGTTTCCCAGACTGGAAAGGTGCCTCATCCTGCTTCTCAGCCGCTGCCTTTTTTCACCCCTATTTTCTTAGCTGTTGCTTCTTTCCTTAAGCAAAACCAGTTTTCTCCCATTTCTCAGGGCTGTGCTTTTCCTCCGAAGACCAGTGAGTTACGGGGCACCTGGTTTGAGGCTGTGTCTGTATTTTCAAGAACTTTGCTGTTCTCCCATGCCTAAACTGAGTATCACAAAGAAAAACAGCATGGATCAAGCTCTGGGCCACACTTTTATGCTTCTACAAGGGGCTGGTGACCAGTGTAACAGGTCAGGACTGGGACCTCACACTGGGAGTGTCTGGCACAGTGAGATTGTACTCACAGGGGCAACAGCCTCTTCTTTGACTACACTTCTGTGGGACCTTGGGTAAATCACCTTGTCCCCAAGTCTTGAAGGTTCTTGGGCCTTCATTACTGCCATGCTTTTGAATACTAACCCTGAGTTAGGTTCTCTGTAGGAGATGGGAAAACAACATCTGGATCCCTAAGCAACGGCCAAACAAAGAGCCAAGAGTTAGGGATGAAATGCAGAAGGCATCTTTTATCTCTGCTCAGAATCCTAACTTATTAGTGGGGCCCTGGAGAGTTTTTTTCTATTTTTTCTCTGTTATTAAATGAACAGTGAGAGAGAAAGAGAGAGGGGGTCTCTTCTATGCTTTGAGGAGGTTTTTGTATAAATAGAAGAAATACAGTTATTAGACTGAATTTTTGAGGTTTCTACTGGGATCCAGAAGATGAACCAGGCATTTGAAGGGCAAGTAGGTGCCTAACTACCACTTCTTCTTTGTCTTGTTCATAAAATGGCAATACCACTCTCAGGTTTGAGCATTCCTCAGATCTCAGCTAGGATCTTTCACTGTACCCCTCTTATTTTTTAGATTGAGTTCTTCCCAGCATGGGAAAGAAACAGCTACCAGAAGCAAGACAGAATATGTGCTGGAGGATAGAAATGTGGTCAAGAAAGATATTGCAGTTTGGTACTTTTGAGACAAAGCAGAGACATCCTCCTGCCCAGTTTTGCAGCGTGTAAGTTTAAACCTGGTTCTTAGCAGGGGCTTTCGGTGCCTGGCTGCAGAAGGAAGAATTACCAAGGCTGTGTTAAGAGATGAAGATCCCTGTGTAAGGGCTCAGGAGAATGAAGCAAGTGCCTGCCCAGTATTCAGGATAGGCAGCACATTCTGTGACAGGCCCTGCAGAAAACTAACGGGCAACACCCTCGAGAGGGACATCTGTAAAACCCCCTCTCTCCTCAGATATGGGCACAGCATTATCCACAGAGAAGTATCTGGGCAAGGGCAGGATTCACAACATATTTTCTCCAGTGCCTCTCACTTTTCCTTTGAGTGCTGATAAATGGTTTGACCTTTCTTTGGAGGCACAGAGCCTGGGTGCAGCTCCATCGTGCCACGGGTGAAGCACTTGCTCAGGAAGTGCAGGACCTGTACTCCTGCTCCTTTCCAGTTTAAAAGACTGAAAGCCATTATTCCACTTTCCATACCTTCACTACCATGCTGAAAGAATGATAGCAGGATTGCAAGGAAACACTAGACTAGAAGGACTTTTAGGGTCTCCTGTGACAGCCCATGGATAAAACACCCCTCATGGGAGCAGAGGGGATCAGAGTCTGTTCCCCTATGGCCAAGCTCTGATCCTCCTTATGCTGGAGCTGATGCTACCACAGCAACCAACCTTCCAAGCATGGCTTAGGCAATAACATTGAAAAAGGGATACAGGCTCATTCCATCAACTTTAAAGTATTTTGTTTAAAATTCACAGCAAGAAATATCAAAACAAGCTTTTGAGACATAGATTTTGAGCCTCACTGTTGTCTGTAGCCAAACTGTGTTTGACTGCTTCCACTCCAGTGTTTTCTGGTGACCCTTTGTGTGACTGACCAGAGCTTTATGTCTGCAGTTCTAAGCTCACTTCTAGTCTGCAGCTTTTTAGGCTGGGTTTACGGAAATAGGTATCTGCCTGACCCTTCTCTTTTTTTATTATTTTGTTCTGAAAGAAGGACTTTATTCTGAAAAGAAGCACAGTTTATTGCCTCCAGTTCTATCAGAGGAAGGGAATTCCCTAAATACACTGAGGTACCGCAAGGACCGTGCTTGAGCAGCTTTAAGAAAAAGTTGGGAGCTGAGGTATAGTCCAGTGATTTAGCCATAAATCCATATTTTCTTGGACGACCAGACGACATGCCAAGATCTCTAGAAATGTTTCTACGCTTTGAGCAAAATCCTTTGTGAAAGTAATCATGCTTGGTGTTGTGAGGAAAAGGGTAAAACCAGAGGAATGTTGAGGAGGGTGGTAGGCTTGCTGGGTGACCTTGCAGCTGGGAATGCCAAGACCTGGAGAATGACAGTGTGGGAAACCCCATCCATTGTGCTGATTGCTGCTTGTCCTCTGGCTGCTTGGAGAAGTAGAACCTTTGTGTAGGTGTTTGGAGAGGCTTGGAGGCTCTCTCATGGACATGCCTGAGCTCCCTGTTTCAGGAGAGAGAGGATCAAAGCTCAGAGATCATAAAAAGCAGAGGGAGGTCAGAGCAGGGTGGTAAATGACTCGTCCTTGGTAAATGGGTGCCAACAGCTGGCATGGACCGAACCTGATGGTGCTGGCATTCTCATTTGTGTGTCTCCACTCAGGCGCTGCTTTGGGATCCTCTGGTGACCGAGTTAACGAAATAAATTTACTCTTTGCATTCGAGCCACAGTTTTGTGGTTGCTCTGACTGCCTGCCTGAATTGACTCACATGCTTGGGTAGTATTTGCAACTCACAAATGACCAGAAGTTCCAGTTATTTCCTTAGATCCTCACTGGAGTCTTTCAAAATCTTGCCTACTGGATTCTTCTGCTCTGAGAAGTGAAGGACCCATCAAGCCCCTGGTGCAAGGAAGGAAGAGTCACATGGAGAGGAGCAGCTGGCAGTGTGAGCTCTGTGAGTATCTGTAGAGTACAACTGCAGAGGCTCAAGACAGATTTTCCTCCCCAGGTACAGCCTGACTGGCTGTATGAAATGCTGTCATGGCTCTCACACAGCCACAGATGGCAGTGACTGCAGCAATCATTCCAAATTAGTGGCCACTTTTCTGAAGCCTTTGACAATAAAGACTTAATTTACAAACAGAAACAGTAATTTTTAGGTGGTGGAGGTCCTGCTGAAAGTTTTCGGTGTCTCCCTCTGCTTGCTTGTGCTCAAATCAGATGCAGAGCAGCTGCTCTGGGTCCAACCTCCCGACTCCTGTGTGAGTGAAGAGCTGGCCTTGATCTCTCACCAATAAACAAATATAAGAAAGGCTTTTTCAGTGGATGGGAGCAGTCCTGTTTCCAGGTAACCATGTCCTTTCCTCATGAATCACTATGGAAACCCAATTCCCCCCTTCTGTTTCCTCTAAATGAGAAAGCATGTTTCCCTGCTAGCAGAGAGGGGAGCTCTTTGATTTCCTATTCCAGTCCTTGACTCCACAATAGCAGAGGGTCACTTTTAATTCTAATGTGAGGCGCTTAAATTTCAGCAGTGTTGAAACAGACACCCCAGGCAGTCTCACAGCTGCTTCAAAATAACCTGCTCAAAATGCCTTGAAAAGAAATGAAAGCCTTTTTTCCTCAGAGAAAGGTGCTATTAATGTGCAAACAAAGATGCAGAACACAACGCAGCTCCCGTGTCTTCCACCAGCCTCTCCTGGCTGATAAGGTGTTTCCACCTACACATTAATTACCATCATGCTTAGCCGATGCACAGGAGTTTCAGAAGACTTAGCCCTGAACTTGAACAGGCCTAAGGTCAGGATGAAGCTTTCTGAGAAAGTGCTCCCCATCTTAAAGAGTGTTTTTCAAGCTGCCTCCTGCCTGCATTTATTCAGGTTTTCTCCTTACCAGTTTGTGGGATGGTACTGGCTGACATGGAGAAGTGGCATTATGAAAACTGACATATTGAACTTTGGTTTTGGTCAAAACCCCACCAGGCAGTACTGATCCCACCTATACTCCCATCTTCACTTGGAATATTCTCATTAAAACAAAAAATTAAGGCAGCAGTGTGTCCCAGGGCCTCAAACAGGAGCAGGTGCTTAACTTCTGTTGAAATGCTTTTGACCACAGAAAGCTGAATTTTTTGTTTGTTGGTTTCCAAAGGTTTCAGGGATTCTGTCTCTTGATGTTGTTTAAGCCCTGCAATATTGAGTGGTTTTGAGGCCAAAGATCTGTGGTTTTCTTTCTTGGTAATCTCACCATGTGCACAGAGTTTTTAAAACATAAGTTGGTGTGTCCTACCAGCACCTCAGATGGGTTTATCAGCATGCTCCCCTTCCCAGCTTGAACACTGAGATCTTACCATCTCCCACATTTCCACTTGTATATTTATGTGTCTTTATCCCGGGAGCTCTGCAGATCTACAGCCATAATTGATGTTATCCATTCACCCTCAAATTATCATTATTGCTTCCTTTAGAGCAATAAAGATGCCTGAAGGCATCTGGAGTTTCAGACAACCAAGTAAAACAAAACAGTCCTTTCCTATTATTAGCCTCCATGGCAATCAGAGAATTAGTTTCCACTCTAATAGATTATTTCCAAAAAAATTCCTTTCTTTTTTTAAATTGCTACCACCGAAGTCAAGGTAGGGAGAGCCATGGGCAGGCAGTATTTTGCACCTCTGTTTCATGTTGCTTTAACATGTTTTTTCATATTAAAATTCCTAATTTCAAGACAAGAAAAGTCTTCCAGTGGAAAAGCCTGCACTGAGAGCCAAGATTTTCAATACTTTTGCATAAAATTATGAAAATTTAATAGCTTGTTCTGTCTGGAAATTCTCTTTTTTAAATTTTTGAGTGAATTTAAAAAAAGATATATATATTTTAAAGATCACTTTTTATTCCCCACCAAGGATGCTACAGTTGAAATTGTCAGAGACCAGTCATACATCATGTGTAGTATTTGTCCAATTCTATTTGTAGATACACCCAAGGAGAAGCAGATGTAGCATAAACAAAAAAACCCAGAGAGCTGTTCCTAAAAGGTTCTTGTTGGAGGCTTTCTCTTGGCAAGAGAAGCCGACCTTGCAGGTCTTGGGAGAGTTATCTGTGGGATAGATTTGTTATAGATTTCAGAGGGCCGGGATTTCACTGGAGATGACAACCTTGGAGAAGAGCTTCACTTTGGCCACTGCATCAAAGGAGTGGAGTGATGTCAAGCAAAAGCTAAAAGCCCCTTTCCTGGCAAAGAGGATTTCCCTCCAGCAGAGACACCACATAAACCAGCACACAGCATCACTCCAGGTACATCACTTGCCTTTGAAGGATGCCCATCCCAGTTTAAGAAGACAAAATTCTACTCTTTGAAATTACTTCATCATGAGACTGCACTCCTTGTCTCTTCTCAGCACAAGGGTCTAGTCCTCAGGAACAGTACAAGCTTGCAACTAACACTATAGAAAAAAAAAAGCTTTTGCCTTGCATACCTGCACACAGCACATAAAACAAGTCCAAAAAGATATTCTAGAATTATACTGTCAGCTGCTGATTGCTTTGCATCATTGGAAGAGCTTTTGCTGCAGTAACCCAAATAGCTATTTCATGTATTATAATAATTAACCACGTGAAAAAAAATACTCACTGTATCCTTCCAACTTCCATTAACTGTCCTTTTTGACATGCAGCAAATTCTCCTTTGTGATAAATCCACCAGCCAGCTGGAGAGGAGATAAAAGAGGGGTTTCAGAGTCTCTTATCAAGCCCCATTTCAGTTTCGGATCAGATTTAGATACTGGTTTTATGCTGCAGTAGCAACACATGGAGGAGCAGCAGCTCTGAAGAGTTCTTGGGGTTGTTGCCATCTCATGAGGAGGAGCAGCTGTGTGGGCTATATGGGCTGTGAAAATATGGGCTGGGGCTTTGAAAACTGAATACAGATGTAGAAGGTCATTGGGATCCTGGGGTGCACTGAGAAGAACACTGCCAGCAGCTCAGGGAGCGATCCTGCCCCTCTGCCCAGCCCTGGGAGGCACATCTGGAGAGCTGTGGCCAGTTCTGGGCTCCTCAGCACAGGAGGGACAGGGAGCTCCTGGAGCGGGGCCAGCGGAGGCTGAGGAGATGATTTAGGGCCTGGAGCATCTCTGACAGGGAAAGGCTGAGGGAGCTGGGGCTGTTCAGCCTCGAGAGGAGCCCCAGCTGAGAGGGGCCCTCAGCCCTGGGTGTCCCTGGCTGCAGGGAGGGCTCCGAGCAGGGCCCAGGCTCTGCTCCGGGGGCCCAGCAATGGCACCAGAGGAACGGGCAGGGACTGATCCCAGCAAGTTCCCCCTGGGCAGGAGGCAGAACTTCTGTCCTGGGCAGTGACCCAGCCCTGAACAGAGACCAGAGAGGGTGTGGAGTCTCCTCACTGGAGATATTCCAGACCCCTCTGGACACAATCCTGTGCTGTGGGCTCTGGGATGGCCCTGCTGGAGCAGGGAGGTGGCACCAGATGAGCCACTGTGGTCCCTTCCAACCTGACCTGTTCCGTAGGCTTGGAGAGTTCTTGTTCCATGTTCAGCTTTGGAGAGAAATCAGAAATCTGCTAACGGCTACATGTTTTTCTGTGTGGATAAAGAAGGACACATGCATGCACATGTGTGTTCTGGTATCTTACAGGCACAATTTCATGTCATATTGGGTGGAAAAAGAACCGTAGTTGTGTTTTTGAAGCAGTCCCTTACAAGAGGCTATCTCTCTGCTGGCAGTGCATTTGTGCCTTGTGTAGACCCTGCATCATCCAGCTGAGCTCCAGGACCAGCACAACCATGCCCTTGCAGAATTCCTGTTGAAGATCCAGGAGGAAAGCACTGCACTAACACCAGGAGAGTGCTCCAGGAGTGCAAAGGTGCTGCCTCTTGGTGTGTTGAGCTCTGCACTGTCACAGGGAGCTGGTCACTCTGCCCAGTGCTGCATGGACCAGGCAACCAACTGCTGCTCTCACAAACCATATTTCACAACACAACTGAGGATTTTTTAAATGGTTTTGTTCATAAATCCTCCCCTTTGTGTCTTTATAAACATTCTCTCAACATTCTAGTTTTAATGTTCCAGTGTTTTTAACAAAGGACAAAATAGGAAGAGCAGCAGCAAATTAATTTCTGTTTCTTGAAGGAAACATAAACCAAAAAGCTTCCTCTTAAGATCCTTTGCACTCTTATAAATGATGTTGATTACAAATATAAGAGTTTGGAATAGAAAACAAGTTTGTAGAACCAAAATATATTATAACAAAGACACACAAATAACTTGATGATATTTTAAAAATCTATTTCCTCATCAGATCTTTGTGAAATAACTGGCAGCTTTGGACGATGTGCTAGTGATCTGTGCATCAGAAAGAGAATAATAGAGATGATTGCATCGACATCAGTATGGTTTAGCTTGTTAATGTCGCAAAGCAGAATGGAGAATATTAGATGGAAGCACTATAGAAATTAAAAATATACCATAAATCCTGGAGAAAACTCATTCTATAATAGGGCTGAATTTAAACTGACTGATATGAAGTTAGAGCTTTCCCAAAAACCAATGCACAAACAAAATCAAAACAAATAAACAAAATATTAAAGAACCACTGTAAACCAGTGTACTATAGAAACCCCAAAGGGCTCACTTTGAGCTGTTGCTGCCTTCATAGAAACTTAGGGGCACTGCATGCAGCGTTCAGAAGTGCCTAACTCACCTGGATGCTCCAGAAAATGTTATCCACAAGCCACCTCCCCGTTTTCTGTAAGTTTAGTATTCGTCAGAAAATAGGCCAGTGACTAAGCTCATCCTAATCAGCCAGTACCAGAGACTTCAGAGGAGATTAATACCAGAGCAGGTCCTGGTATTAATTAACAGGTGCCCCCATTTAGTTCTCTTGAGAGAGAAAGGCTGGTTTGTAAACCAGCACATAAATTTCCAGCAGGAAAAGGGACAGACAGATCTCGAGTCTCATGCCACATAACCCCAAAAATGTACTGAAAATTTCTGCCATTACAAACAGAAGCTAAATTGTGGATCACGGAGGGAAATCCATTATACAAAGGAGGCAGTTTCTCCAACCAGCCTCTTGGTGCAGTGTCATTTCCCACTGTTCCAGCAGGTAGAGCCATGGCTTCAAATATTTCCAGGAAAGCAGCTGGTCTAATCCTTTGGGTTAAGTACTCTCTCCCCAGCTGCATGACTGTGTTTTACATTAGAGCTCTGGAAATAAATCCAAAACAAAACCCAACCATTCCTCTTATCCTTTCATAATTGGTAGGGAGCTAAAACTGAGATGCCATCAGTGGGATAAGCCTTAATCTCACTGTTACAGCTGTAAGACTGCCCACAAATAAATATTTAGTCTCATGGGCTGAGAAACTGAGCTAAAAGGACTGGCTGTCCCAATGAAGGGGGTGCCCTGTGAGGTAGCAGGAGATGATACAACTTTCTGGCATAAACACAGAGATGGAACATGCACTCCTTTGACCACCTGAACAACCACCAGCAAAGCCAAAACCACTGATTTTCCCACTTCTCCCCACCAGGCATGGACAGAAGGGAAACTTCAAGATGGATGAAAATCCTATGGATTAATGTGGGGGTTTTGTTTGGTTTTTTGTTTTGGTTTGGTTTGGTTTTTTAGCTAAGACTTCAAGAACACAGAGTGTCTTTAGGTTTTTTAAAAAAACTTTCAGGTTTTTTTAAGTCATAGTTTGTTTAAGCAGTATTTAAACATTTTTCTCCCCTAGAATATCCATGTATTTTCTAAGTAAGTCAGAACTGGCTGGTTTAGATAAAGTACATAGCACTGAACCTCAAAATATGAAGTTTCTTGACTGAGCCTTTCCTGAACCTAGACCAGGCCTGCAGTGACTTTAGACAGACTGGCTGGAGGAATTTAGATCTCTGGTCACATTTGAGTTTCTGATGAACAGAGAGCATAACCTGAACAGGAAGACTGAATCTCCAGACATTGTCTCTGCAGCCCAGCCCTGAGATGTGGCTCCAAACAAGTGCAGAGGTGGTTTCTCTATCCAACGTGTCCTTGCATGAAGGTACAAACTGCCCGAGCCACATCTTTGTAAGCTGAATCAATAAAATAGCTTGGGATAATAAATTAACTTCTAAACACAACAGGACAATCATTTGCATTTTACTACCCTTTCCGGATGTAATTGATAACCTCATCAAAATTCATTTATTCCTTTTGAAAAATATCAGTCCCACCCAAGGCATAACAGCTCTGTAGCAGAACTGTAATTATTGAGCTGTTTGAAATAGCTTACAGGTCACAGTCAGAGGCCGTGCAGGCAAATATGAATATTGGTTATTACAAAGAGAAAGAATGCCATTCAGAGTGTCTCCAGTTCTAGGGTAAAGAGAAATTGAATTAATGTTTTCTGGCATCAGTGAACAGTGGTGTTTTCAATGCAGGCAATGTTAATTACGTTGCTTTTCATGGAATTACTGCAACAAATGCAATTTGTTGGGGCTGAGTTCTCAAACAGTAGAAATTAGTGTAGTTCCAACAAAATCAATGAAACTATATTTGCAGAGGATCAGAGAAGTAGCATTTTGCTTTTTATTTCCCTGTAGCCTGCTGATATTATATAATCTTTTGTTACTGACACCAGTTGATAACAGCTCTTAGCACGTCTGTGTCATTCACACACAGCAGAGCTGCACATGCTGGTTTCAGCCAGACCAGGGAGCCAGACTACCCTCAGCAGCATGTCTTCCTTAATCCAATATTTGGATTGCCATGGAAACCTCTTAGCAACATGGAAGATGGACATGGAATGAGAAATGGAAAGATGTGGTCAACCCAAATGATACCTCTGGGGCCAGAAACCCCAAAGCACAGAAACTTACTAACTTTGGGAAAACACCAGAAAGCGAACTAAAAAGTTTATTTCCCAGATTCCTGGATGGATGATCTCCTCACATCTCTCACATTCTTCTGGTTTTTGTGTGAGTGACCAGAATGGCCCAGCTGCTGTGATGCCTGTCCTGAATACTGAGTTACAGATGGTCGCCCCAGCCCTTGCAGAGGTTTGATTTTTGCCTGCTGAAGAATGACAAACAGTTGTGGTGCTTTGGAAGCAGCTCATTCCTGGTCTGTGGTTAGCCACACAACCTGTGGTTCAGCCACCCAGCCTATCTTTTGGTTTTAACAGCAACCAGTTTTACCTGAAGCTCAGCTTTAGGTGTTGAGCCTTTTTTATTTAAACGGTGGGAATTCCACTCTTGAAGTCTGCATTATCCTATCCAACATCCTGAACAGTGAGCAATACACATTTATTCAGTTATTGACAAATGACCTCTCTGTGGTTTGCTGGATTTTGACTGCACAGGTAGGATTTAAAGGATGATAAATAACATCGGATAGCTGGACTGACACATGTTGAAGGTACCTACACAGGTGCAGATGAACCTCACCTCTACATTGGTTAGACATGAATCAGCTCCAGTCCTGGAACCATGGAGACAAAAACATGAGCTGATTGAACAAAGAGCTTTGGCTGGAACTCAGGGAAGAAGAGAGTTTATCACCTTTGGAAGAAGGGACAGGCAATTCAGGAGGACTAAAAGCGTGTTGTGGTATTATAGGAGTGGAGGAAGAAAATTAGAAGGGTCAGAATTTAATCTGGCTGCTGCTTCAAAAGATAAGAAAAATGTTTTTATAGAGCAGCAACAAAAGGAGAACTGAGGGAAATCTCCACCTTTTATTGAATGTAGGAGGAAACAAAGTGGCAAAGGATGAGGGAAAGGGTGAGGTACTTAATGTCTTCTCTGCTCCAGCCTTTAAGAGAGACCAGCTGTGCTCAGGATATCCAGCTGGACAATGTGGAAGACAGAGATGAGGAGCAGAATAAGGCTCCATAATCCAAGAAGAAATGATCAGTGACCTGCTACACCACTGAGACACACCCAAGTCTACGGGGCCAGAAGGGATCCACCCAAGGGGGCTGAGGGAGCTGGTGGAAGTTCTCACTGAGCCACCTTCCACCATTTGGAGGTCCCAGACAACTCGAGTTTAGCTAATATGACACCCAGTCACAAGAAGGGCCAGAAGGAGGATCTGGGGAACTATAGGCCTGTCAGCCTGGCCTTGGTGCCAGAGAAGGTCATGGAACAGATCATTTTGGGTATGATCCCAAGGTCTGTGCAGAACACCCAAGGGATTAGGCCCATCAGGCATGGGTTTAGGTCTCTTGCTTGACCCACCCGAGCTCCTTCTGTGACAGTGACCCCTCAGCAGATGAAGGAAAGGCTGTGGGTGTGTTTCCCTGGACTCTAGAAAGCCTTTGACACGGTCTCCCACACATTCTCCTGGAGACACCGGCTGCTCACGGCCTGGGTGGGCCCCTGCTTCAGTGGGTGTAAAACCAGCTGGATGGGCCCAGGGACTGGTGGGGAATGGAGCCACAGCCAGGTGGGGCCGGGCACCACTGGAGTCCCCAGGGCTCAGTACTGGGGCCAGTCCTGTTTAATATCTTTATTGATGGTCTGGAGAAGGGGATTGAGTGCACACCCAGTCAGTTTGCAGAGGACACTGAAGGGTTGCCAAAGGCAGCTGACTCCAACAGACAGCACGGACCCTCTGCCCACAGATGTGTCAGGACGAGTTCTAGAATCCCAGGATTGTCATGATGCAAGAGCAGGAGCCAGCACTTGGCCTTGTTGAACCTCAGAGAGCATTGTATATCTTGTGGAAGCTTTCTGTACTTCCATCCCTCACTGGGTACCAGACCCACCACGGGGAGAATTCCCCTCTGTCTCTCTGAGAATAAGGTGGCACAAACAACCTCAGCCCAAAACCTGCAGAAGACTTTTCTGTCAATAAAAGGGGTTTGACTGAGAAGGAAAACTCTGGAGGATGAGCTCAGTGTCCCTAAGCAGCTGAGATGGGGAGTGAGGAGGAGCCTGGAGTTTTCCAGCAGTGGAGCCTTGACTCATGTCAGTGGAACTGGCACCAGATGAAGCTGTGTCCTTTTTCCAGCTGAATTTCAGAGGCCTGGTGTTCAGTGTTGTCTGAGAAACCAGTAGCTGATTTTGAGTCTTACTGTTAAAAATCCTTCTAACTCCATTCCACCTGCACAGACACACACCTCCCTCCCCACCTCTTCACCGAGTGCACACACAGGATATGCAGAGCTGCTTCTCCTGTATGATCTTTGGCAAGCTTGTTTAGCAGCCACTCGAAGTAGGCTATGTAAATCATGGAGAAATTAGGATTTTATAGGACTGACAGCTGACACCATGAATTATTGTGTAAATGAGTTCACTTCGACAGGAATTCACGAAGGAGACTCACACAGTGATCAGTGTTGCCTTCAGCAAGGTCAATATAAATGCTACATAAATGCCTGAGACAAGCCCAACTAATCATTGTTTATAGATGTCAGATGTCTAAATGCAATGCTGGAAATCACAACAAAGTGCTTTCTTTACTGCAAACAAAGAAAACACATTTTATAGGTCTTGTTCAGACTCAGAGACTTTGGTTTTCATTTCCAGTGGAGGTCAAATAAAATAGTCCACATCCTAAAAGCAGAAGGAGTAATGTCTTTAAAGATCAAACACGAATCACCCCATCATGTCAAATTAGATAAAAAGGTAGTATTGCAATTGTAAGATGTAAATTAGGACATCCATAAATGGCCAGAAGGTCCAATAGCACTGCTGTGAATACTGAATACTGGTCAGGTATTTTCAGTTACACATAGGCTTCTGATATTGGTCAATTTTATCAATAGACATTTATTAATGCATAGATAAGAGCAATTTTGTGCAGGTTCACTAAAAAAAAAGAGTGATGTTTGGGAAAATCAATAAACTTTCACCTCGTTATGATACTCAAAATATTTACTGTCAGGTTAAACCTTTGAAATCTCCATAGAGGTATCAAAAAAGCCGAGGTCCGTTGTCCACTCACAAAGATAGGTAAAAATGCTGTCCTTACAAGACATTGCAAATTCCACTTTTTATATTTACAAATTATTTCATCAGTTCCATTCAGGCATAGTACAATTTCACCTCTCAAAGAATAAGAGGCTTTGATTCCCTCACTCTACAAATAAACTGCTCAGAACTTCACTTGCTGGTCTAGAAAGCAGCAAGATAGTAAAATTCTAACATGATATCTGTGCAAAACCAAGCTGTTCTGCTGATATAGTTTACAAAGCAATCTATTTTGCACTGTTTTTTTTCTCTTGCTCCTGCAAGACTTCTTCATTCACAAGGCAGTCTCAAATTTTAAGTATGTGAGTGCTGCTTCTAATAAGGCTAATAAACAGAAATTGATTCCAGAAAGGTTCGTACAATGGAAAAACACAGATAGAGAATAGACCATAATAAGCTATTTCTTTTAAGAGAAACAGGAGCTAAACGGTAGCTGAACCATTCTGTCCTTCCAAAACCACTTTCAAAAGTCTGGAGGAAAAACAAACCCTCTAGAAATGTTTTTGAAAAGCTATATTTGAATATTATCCTGCTGCATTCATGCCTGTGGCAGTAAAATTAGACCAAATGAGATGGCAGTGATTGGTTTTATTGGCAGTGAGGTGTTACACTCTCCCATGTAAAATGTGCACTGTTTCCGACTCATTTCATTTTGCACATAAACAAAGAGATTACAATTTGCAAACAGAAGTAAGGCCGAAGGGGGCAGTTTAGAGGAGGGAAGGCTCACGGCCTGCAGACACTATAACCTCATTCATTTCTCCTCTCTTTATTTCACATACATAAAAGAGAGCTGCTCTTGATCCACCTGACCTTGCATACTACCCCACTAAGGCCCAAACAGCTTTTCAAGCTGGCAGAAAAGTGCCTCAGGTGTGGTGTTAATGACAGTGAGAAGGAGGGATCGTCTGACAATGGAAACTCTTCAGAAAGGTAGGGCAGTTTAAAATGGCAAAATCTGGCTATTTCCTCTGCCTGCATCTGATCCTACCCTCACATAATCCAATGAGAGAATAAATTGGACTAATTTAATTAAATACAGCAAATTAGCCCTAATTACACTGCAGAGGATGGTTGTACAGAGACTGTTTTCTGAAATTGAAATTTCCACAAAAATCTAAGGGAAAAATCTCAGTTAAATCTGTCCATAAAATTATTTATAAGTGGAATTAAAGTGGCAGTTCTGCATCTGTTAACCCATGACAGTAACTGGATTATGAGTCAGCACAAACCAGCAGTGATTCTGGTTATGTGTGGTAACAGGAGCTCAGTACTCTTTGGGAGGAAAATAATAGCTTTGAATGTATCTCTTCACACAGTGTTTTAAGGAACAAGCACTTCAGGGGTGAAATGTCAGAAAACAAACACAGAATGGAACAACAGAATGGAGAATTTCATTCAGCCAAGGCTGGAACTCAAGCCCTACACTGTATGAGGATGCAGGGAAAAGCAGCTGAGCTCCAAACCTGACCAAAACTTTCCTGGAGCTGGGAAATTGTATGGAATTTGAATGAAGTACCCCCAAGGGTCAATATGTAAAATTAGAGCTGAAAGCAAGGGCTGAGGTATTCCTAAATGTACTTATACCCTCTCTTTTGTATATCTCTGGAACTGAATTTGATGAACAGGGAAGCATTTGAAGCACAGCTTGCTTTGTGTTGTTATTAGTGACCAAAAACGAAGTAATTTCCAAGAAAATCACAGTGTGGAAAGGGGGATCTGTTAAAACAAAAACAAAAGGACTGGACTTTGAAGCATTCCTGATTTCCAAATGCTTCTATTGTCACTGTATTTTATCAGCATGTTCCCCATCTTGTTAAAAGAATATTTCATGGAAATGGGCTCTTGATCCAAAAACGTGGCATTGTTTCTATTCTTTTACATTTCCTTTCCATTTCTAACGGCTCCAAACATTTGGATATAACAAGAAAAGTGTACCTAAACCACACTTGCACACCAGGGAGATTGTCTGAGGAGGGAATCTGGCTGGGGAAGATATCCCTGGCAATTCTTCTCCCAGCACTCTCAGCCTTGTCTGGTGTAAAGCACAACCCTGACAGACTCTGAAGTGCTTCTCACTGGTGGGACAATCACTGTGCTGAAAGTTATAAACAATAAAAGGCAGGGTAACCTGTAGGCTCAGTGTTCACTTTGATCTCATCTGTGGCTTCTTGAACACAGGGAACAGCAGTTCTGGTCCCTGGTGCTCCATTTGTAGCTAGAGAGTTTGGCACAAGGATTTTAAAATGGTCCCCCATCACGGATTCTATTTAAAAAGCAAGGCAGTGTAGCAAACAACAAGGTGCCTCATTAGTTCTGCAGAGATGCTCAGCAGGGGAGACTCTTTCCTGCTCTAGAATAGGAGGAATTTGAGCATAACAGAGAAAAAGGGGCTTTCTCTTTAAACAAAACCCAAGCACTTCCTTTCCGTCACCACCATTTGTCATTTCAGATCTCTTTGCTCCTCTCAGGAGCATGTCCTTTCACTTCCCTAATATTCTTAGCTATCTTTTGAAAATTTGATAGAAAGAATGAATAGTTTTGTTTAATCTTTAGCTTTAAATTGACCACATATCCAGAGAGAGCTGACATAGCCCTGCTCTTACACCACAGTAAATTCAGCACAAAGTTCCCAGGTAAAAAGGGATATCTATCTATGTGTCTATCTATCTATCATCTATCTATCTATCTATCTATCTATCTATCTATCTATCTATCTATCTATCTATCTATCTATCTATCTCTTTATCTAATATATATATATATTCATAACTGGAGGGCTTTGCCTGCTACAGGTTCACACCACAAAGTTCTACAGTTCACATACCTGTATCTACAATGTGACAATACAGAGTAGCAGAGTTATGTGTCCTGGTACAGAAAAAGTTAAGAAAAGCAAATAGTTGTCTTATTTTTACAGGGAGTAAGAAATGTTTTAATCTGTATTAAATACGTCTGGGGTATTTATTTTAGGTTTATAACAGATTCCATCTCTGAAGTTTGCCTCTTGGTAAATCCACCAGGGAAGAGCCTGAGTGACTGGTGACATGCCAAGTCTCTTGTGCACCACTGCAATTACAGGGGTAGCCCAAAGGGACAAGTGACCACATTCCACATTCCCCTGCTATGTTTAGCACTATTCACCAAAAAAAAAAAAAAAATATTGTGACAGATGCTTAGCAATGTATTTTAAATACACATTCATTATGAGTCTGGGAAACTTTTTTGGATTTTGTACTTTCTTGAAAACATTTGCCCCAAACAGAAAGGAAAGAGAAAAAGCCTATTTTTCGGTGTCTTTAAAAAAATCCTCATGAATTTTGAGTATTTCCACTAAAGTAGACTAGAAGAAATGCATCATTGCCATCTACTAATCCCTAATTCAGTTTAATATTACAAAGAATAAACTTTTCCTCATTTAACACTTAAACCATGCTGCTGTGTGATCCCTGTCCCCAGCACAAGACCAGCATGATGTTTCTCCCTACAGCACATTTACTGAGTTACTGTTATGCATGGTAGTCTCACTCACTCACCCCCTGAGTTCCCGCTGCCTAGAAATGTTCTGAAGGGTCTCCTGGAGTGTTTAGTTTTCCAGAACACATGTATCAAACAGGGAAAGGGAACTATCAACAGGATGAATATTTTTGAGTAAAGGAAACCAAAAGCTCCTCCCTTCACCCCCAATTTGTCATTTTCTGCTGAGCTGGTCAAAGCAAATGCTGGGGGTTTGCATTGATTATTTCAGTTGAATTCAGCCAAAATCACTGAGGAAAATGCTGTCACTTAGCTGAAAAGAGTGAGAATAGGAGTGGGCAGAAAAGGGAAACCAAAACTAAAGCCTATGCCTCCAGCCTCTTTATTATCTCTTGGTCTGTTCCTCCAACTGAGCAGCTTCACCATAAAACACAATCCCAGCTGGACTTCAGCTGATATTTGCAGATGTTTTCAGCTCCTAAGGAAAACAGATTTATTCAGTAAATAAGAAACTATAGGGCATACCTATGGGTACCTGATTAAAATACATATTTATGCCTATTTCTACCCTTCCCATGGCAGATGTGACACAAACCACCACCAGCCTTGCAGGCAGTGAGACTTTTGCTTTATAACTAACTGAAAATAGTCAAAATTGGTGAATTAGCATAAGCTAAGCTCCCTATTATGCTCTCTGCACCTGAGCTATCTCATTTAAAGTTCCCCCAGACATGCCTATGCACTACTTACAGAGATTGCTGGGCATTTATCATATTGTCTGAGTAATCCTGTGACATTTTGAGTAGTCTAATTTGCTCCCATGTGACCTCCTGCAAAATGAATTGTCAGTATTAGGAAGAGTAAGAGAGACAGGTCAAATGTGGAATAACTGGATGCACTTACAGCAGTCATTAAATTAGCAGCATATGGAAAAAAGGGTTGGCAGCAATCAGCTGTGTCCTTTCTACTCTTGTGAACATCAGAAAACATTTTGAGAAGGTAGCCTGCTGATCTGCTTGAATGCCTCACATACTTAGCAAACAAAGAGATATGCCAAGTCTCACCATCCATCTCCTTTTATTGGAGCTTCTTTCCCAAGGTTAAATTTCAGCACTTGGCTGAACTAAGCCTGAAAAGGGAATTCTTACTCGATGAGAACTGAAGGGTGTTTTTATTCTGCTGGTTTACACTCTCAAGTGGATCAAAAAGTTGTTACTGCTAATTGTGCCCAAACAAATTACCTTTGAGATCAAGGTTTCCAAATGGGATTCTTGAAAAGGGCACTAAGCAAAGTCTTGGCATCCTGATCTTGCTAAAAAATATTCTTGCTGCTCTTCTGAGGAGCTTATCCTTTACACTGTGGAAGTGTTTTAGCAGGATGATTGTCTGTCCTACTGTTGCTGTTAGAACTCTAAACCAGCTGTGTCTACAAATAGCAGGAAATTGAGATTACTTGGTACCTTCCAGTCCATCTATAGAATCAGTATGTGAGATAGGGGAGGAGCTGCTGAATGACATAACATCTATTACTTTATCTTATTCTATCAATTTTCCTGTACAAATTTTTGAGCTATGTTAAACAGATTAAGAAGGAAAACTTATCAAAGGAATCTTATCAAAACAAACTTATCAGTGTGCATTAAATAACCAGCATGAATGAGGGCCTCGTCATTTTCTAATACTGCACTCACTTGGGTACTTCTGGAGATTGTTTTTGGTTCAAAGTTGTTGACATAGGGACAAATATCACCAAAATCCCCTTTTCTGCCTTCTGGCCTGCATCTCTCTCAAGAACACAGCACAATCTCTTGCTCCTACCCCATGCTGGCTCCAAAATGACCTCTGGGTCTGTGCCTTGCAAGTGGAATCATTAGGGAGATCTAGGAAGAATCATATATAGGGCTTGAGTTAAGTCCTAGCCAGATGGGTTGCATGACTTTTGGAGCAGACTTAGTCTTTGGGAGTCCTTTGATGATGCCAAAATTTCAGTGTTGTTTAAAAATGCAAAAGTGTGTACACAGGCGTTCACAGAAATAATACACACATCAAAAAGTGAAATCCGGATTCTATCAAAGTCAATGAGAAAACTTGTTTTAATCGTGCTGGAGCCAGGATTTTAGCCTGTGAAGCCTATAATTGGAAACTTTAGCTGACTGAAAAATTAATGCATTGCTGAGATATTTGAAGATCCTTATTAACTTCATAATTCTGCTAATCATTTATAAGTCTAAAGATATTTACACTTTGCTAACTGCACCACCAAGAAAATAAGATTGAGATTTGACAGCCAACTGGGCCCCCCTCTGCCAGCATCTCTTGTCTCACCAGCAATGCATTTGCAGCAATGCAAGTTCTGTTCATTCATAACTCTCATTCTTGCTTTAAGATAGAATTGAGCACTGTGTCCTATCTTGCTACAGATTAATTGAAAACTCTGTTGATAGACAAGTTATAAAAGATCATCTATATATTTGCAAAGGAAAAAAAAAAGATTGAAGAAGTAGGAGAAGCATACTTCTCTGATTGCAGGAAATTATGTTTAGAACTGGATGTGGAAAAATCCAAGTTTAAGAGTAAGAGTTCCCTTACACGGAATTAAATCAAGCCAAATGCTAGAGGGGTCCTTTGTGATCTAACTCAAGTCCTTTCCCTTTCTCTGTGGAAGAAGTGAGTTGCATTGGCCCACTCCTCAGTACATGTTTACATCTTCCTTTCCTCTGAATGCCCTAAAGTTGCTTTCCCAGCTCAGCTTTCCGGTGCTCAGACTGAAAAGCAGCAGTCTCATGGTCATAAACCTTCTCCCCTTGCACAGAGTTTAGGCAGGTGAGCACCGCAGCTTTCCTTTGCCTTGGAGCAGGAATGCAGCTTTTTATAGCTCATCCCAAAGGTCACTCCACCTTTTTCTGCTCCCTGATAGAAAAAGGAGATTTGAACTCAGGTAACACTGGAAAGACACATTTGCAGGGGAAGGTGTTTACCTTCACCTGTTCTGACCATCTCACCTCAATAAAATAGAGGGGTTCTTCTTGAGTGGTTTTTACCTCTGATTTCCTATCAGTCAGCTTATCAAAGGCACAGCAAGGAACTGATTTCCACATGCAACTCATTAAGGACTCTCTGTCACAGAAAGAAAAATTGATGCCTGAAGTGGCTACCTGGAAACAGAGACTGGACAGGAGTAAGGGAATAAAGGGGATATTTATTTGAAAGGCCTTCAAAGGTACACCCTGGGAGACCAGAGGCTACTTCCAAAATGGACCCCAAGATGGATGACGAGTCACGAGTTCTTCACATTTTATAGGTTTGGTCCATTTGCATATCAGCATAAATTCACCAATTAAAACTTTAGCTACTGATGTAAGTTCTCTAAGCTCAGCCCCCCTTCTCCAAGATGTTGGTTTACACATTTCTGGGCCCAGGATGGCCTCGGTGTCCTTGGAGAGCAAACCCAGAGACTTTGTTATGTCTATCTTAACATGAAAGAGCAGCAGCAGCAGGCTGTAAGGCACTTCAGAGTTTTACAGTAAGCAATACTGAATTTGAAAAAAATATAAAAATATAAAAGCTAAAGCTCAAAGCATCAAAGTGACAAGAGGTATGATCATGAAGCCATGAGAAAGCAGGCACAGTGAGTGGCTCATGCAAATGCTTTTCTTCAGATGCTGCCTTTCATCATCTTTACCTCTCTGTCTAAAGCTGAGTACATCTTCTGTAGCCTGCTCCCAAAATTTCAAGGGACAAAGGAATGTAAAGCTCTCCAGAGAAAAAAAAATGTGTGCAGCTGCCTGAACTTCCATTGAAATGGGGAACCCTAAGAGGAGTTCCTTGCCCAAGTTTCCAATCCCTGTCATCTCTACAAGAGGTTTATGTGGATCTGTTATTTCTCCTTTTGAGAAGCACTGTACAGGAAGGAAGAGTTGCTGATAAAACTGTTCCCTCAGCTCTGCTCATGTTTTGTCAAAACAGAAAGTAAGCAGGAAGCAGAGGGTATTTTTCAATGGTGTGAGTAGAAGAGCTAACAATTAGGACTTCTCCTGAGGATGGGATGGGTTTTGTGCCACGAGATGAAAAGGGAACAAAAGTCAAGAATATTTTTTAGTGAAAAAGATGGATACGACCATCCTGAGGCAAACTGTCACTGGTGTAATCAGAAGGAGCAGCTGTCAGAAAATAGGAATAGTCATCAATTGCTTGACAGAACACGACAGCTTGGTTCATAAATAGCTTCTTCTGTGGAAACAGATCCTACACCACAGAGGCAAAAACATATTGTAAAGAGAATCAGCTTTCTGCTGTGCTAGCCTCCTTCTAATTAACACACCAGTCCTGAGGAAATAGAAGCCCTCTTCTACAGCCCACACTGCAGACTTCTGATCTTTTGTATCCTTTAACACAAAAAAAGACCCATTTTCTGGAGGGGACTCATCTACCAAATCAATGTAGTCAAAACTACTACATGAGGCCACTCTGGCTCTGCCCCAGACTGAGCATGAACTTCAGTAGAGGCTATTTTTCCTCTCCACTTACTGCTTTTTTAGAAGATTAGCATAACATGCAAGGATATTTCTGAGAAGTGCAAGACACCCCTGGGAACGAGGTCTATAAAAAGGAAATGAAGTATGAATAAAAAATTGCACTGTATTAAAATGAATATGCGCATGCAACATGAATATATCCATTTTTAATGACCCTTTTTATAACTGTCAGTGGAGGGGAAGGTTATGGATTTCTAATTCTGAGAGAGTGAAAATAGAAAATTATGTCTTCTTCAAATAAGGTCACGCTTAGCCCCAGCCAGGTAGATAGGGTTAGTCCAGAACACTCAGTGCTCACAGTGCAGAAAACCACTGCAAGTTCATTAGAGTTATGTAAAGAAAATCTGCAATAATTTAAGGAGAAATGATTAATTTTTGTGCATACCAGGCTATGTTGTCACAACTGAGGCACTGTACCTTCAGCTCCTCATAGAGCTGTGGCCTCTAAAATGCCACAGTCACATTCCAGTCCATTTAATCCTAATTTTTCTTTGGTTTTACTGCAGGTGAAATGCAAGAAAATAATACCTAAAATTCCTGCAGTGTTGAGTAACAGACCCAAGTTATTTTGACATTTTATGCAACAGAGATAACAATTCAAGAGAATTATTCCAGCAATTTGTTGCTCCAATAACTTGCTGTGTTTATGCTGACAACTTTGTCTTTGATGATGTCAAATTTCGTGGCAAGCTTTAAGACTGCAGTGTATCTAAGACTACAAAAGCCTATCCTGCTTTTCATTTACCTGTCTGAATCCATATGTACATCTTTATTCCTCTCTATCACAAACAAATCTAATTTAAGGCATGTCTTGATGCAGTTTAGATCTTTATTCTTAATCACAGAACCATTTAGGTTGGAAAAGAGCTCCAAGATCATCAAGTCCAACTTGTGACAGATCCTCCCCTTGTCACTGAGTGCCACATCCTGTCCTTCCTTGGACACCTCCAGGGATGGGGACTCCATCACCTCCATGAGCAGCCCCTTCCAATGCTCAAAACCCATTTTCATGAAGAAATTCCTCCTGATGTCCAACCTGAACCTCCCCTGGCACGGCTCAAGGCTGTTTCCTTGTGTCTTGTCACCTGGGAGAAGAGCCCCAACTTCACCTGGCTGCACCCTCCTCGTTGCTTCATGGTGGAGTACCTTGAGGCCCCTCTCAGTGCTCCAGGATTTTTGGGACAGCTCCAAAGAGCTCTTGGAGGGGTGAAGAGGAGTTAACCCCATAGCTGTAGGGAAAGTGTGTGAGCAGCTCAGGGAGAGGGCAGGGAAGGGACAGGACACTGCCCTGAGAGGGGGATGGCCCTGGCCCTGGTGTCCTTTGGGGCCCTCCTGATCCCAAAAGGGGGAACCCAGTCCTGTGAGGGGGATCCTGGACAGGGTGAGGGCACCTGGGGCTGCCCCAGGCAGGTGGAGGAAGGGATGTGCCCTGTGTGAGGAGATGCTGGAGGCAGCCCAGGGTGGGAAAGCTGTAAGGTTTTTGTGGAAAGTTATTTAACAATACTTTTGTTCCTAATCATGAACGCCCAGAGCGTGGTTTGGGCAGAGCAGTGCCCGTCCCACCCCAGGAGCCCCAAAGAGCAGCTGAACCACTGCTCTCCTGATTTTGCAGGGCAAACCTCTCCTGCAATTGCAGACTGAAGTAACCAAACTAACTCCACCTCAAGTGAACCTTTTAAGGTTTAAAAATGTTTAGCTCTAGCTATCAGCACTCTCTGGCTGTTTTACAGAAATCAGCCTGTTCTGACGTGGGGCACAAGCAGAGATGCCAAAATAGAGCTGCTCAGGTGCCATCTGTAGGCTCAGCTCTTTGGTAAATATTTATACTAAAGATAAACTGACAAGCCTATATGAAGGAACCCCTAATTTATCTAATTTTACAATCTTTCAACAATTTTGGCTAGGGGCTCTTCTTTCTTTCTGTTTTTTCTCTTGCAAGTCCAGTGCTAAGAGATGTATCTGCTTCCCCCATACTTCTTTAAGCTGTGTAAGTATACTTTGGGCAGAATCTGTGCTAGTGCTGCTTGACATGGCAGAAGGACTCTTTGGGTGTGTTGAACGTTAAGGGCCTGGTGCATGCCCAGCTGCATGGCATGGACAAACTGTCAGGATTTTCGTTTAAATCAGGATTTAAAAGAAACCCAGGGCCAGGGCTGCAGGACTGTTTCACTGTCTGATTTCTCGTTTCCTCTGTGGCTTGTGATTTCCGTGTGCAACTCGGCTCATAGGAGAGCTTTGGGGTCATTTCTCTTCAGTCTCTGCCTTTAGAGGCTCCTACTTTTTGTTAGAGTAGGAGAGAAGATTGTCAGTGATAGTGATCCTGAATGGGGTAAGAAAGATTTTGGTTTATCCAAAAGGTGTTGTCAAAGAAAAGAGCAACTGCAAGAGAAAGGAATGATTTTCAAATTTAGTAATACTCAAAACAGTCTAATTAAAATCTGAATTTTGGTTGTTTGGTTTGTTCGTTTTGTTGTCTTTTTTTTTTTAATGAGAGAAAAACCTGGAAGCTTGGGACTAGTAATTATTAAGATGAATAATTGCATAATAAATACCAATCTGAGTCTTGGTAATTAGACCCTGCAGCACTTTGATTTTTTAAATAAGAATCTGGTTCTGAATGGATTGCAAGAAAGGCAAGCAAAGTATTAGAGATGTAAAGAGGTAGTTTGCAGTCATATTTGTACTGGACTGGTGTAGGTATGGTGTGTCCCAGTACAGAATTCACTCTGTTTTGCCACAGAGGAAACTTGATTATGTGCACTCAGCTACAACCTAAAGGCACAAATATAACAGGTAGGGCTGGGATGTGACAGTCTCAAATGTGGTCTGAGTAAGCAAAGTAGGTTCTAACTTCAACAGAAAGGAACTTCAGAGCTGGGCTTAAAAAGTTTCATCCCTCAGGTCACGCTGGGAATGTTTCAGGACAACTAATTAACTAAGGATGTTATTTGTCTGTCACTTGTCATTTCATATGGCCAGTAATGTTACATTTATACTACATATTAAACCACATTCACACACAGAATAGGATTCTAGTTAGATTTTTTTCAAGCACAATTTTAATTTTCCAGACTAGAAGCTGATTCACACTCTAATGCTTAAAGAACCACATCCCCATTTGAATTTCTTTAATTCTTAATCCTAGAATTTCAGGACTAAGCATAGGAATTCATTGAAGTATAAAATGATTACTCTCTATTATACTGCTGGTAATACAGATACGTGAGAGAATATTCTCTGAGAGATCTGTTGAATATTATTAGAAATAAACTTCCTCCAGCTGGTTGTTCACATAATAGCACCTGAGTTGATTATATGAATCTCAGCAAATAACTGCCTGGAGGATAAGAAAAATCCACAAACACGAGTTAAATTCTGCATGGAAGATTTTCTGTGCAGCGTGGATAGCTCCATTTTCACAGCCTTTATTGAAATCAATTACTATCTCAAGCAAAAAAAAAAAAAAAATTGTAATGAGGAGTTTAATTTACCGGTGTGTGAGATGCATTTAAAATAAAAATCTGAAGACAGAAAAAACAATGAAGAAGAAAAAAAAAAACCTAAACTGTTTCCTGTTCTGAAGTGATTCCCAGAAATTAAATTAAATTCAGGGGTTTAAAACTGCATGAGCCTTCACTTGTCCAACCTGTGGTGTCTTTCTCACATTTAATATAGTGCAATTTCACAGCAATTGTACAGCATATCTAAGGATAAAAAAACTTATTTACTTAATTTATATGTGATTTTTCTTATTTCGGCTTATTTTTGCTTTTTTCTTTCAGATTAGGATGAAGGTCCCTCTCCGTGTACAGAAGCCAGCCCCAGATATTTCAGTATTCATGTCTTTCCTTTGATCTCTTTTACCCCATTTGCAAACAAATCAGGCATCACTGATAAACCGAGTGCAGCGACAGCTGTGGTACTGAATCTTTATTTTCTTGCACTTTAGTCGCCATAGCCATGTGCAGAGACTTGATTTGCACTAGAAATCTGTTTGGCAGGACAGTCTGGTGCTTGCATTCTCCCTTGAAGGTCAGAGACCCCACCCCCATCAAACTGCTGTGAGACAAATTCCACTGCACGTGTTAAACCCTGGTTCATTTAAGAGGAAATACCTGAATAAGGTTAGCTGTATGGCTTGGCTGAGAATTAAATGTTTAAAATTCAAGAGCACTAAGGTTTCACTCAGTCTCTTCTCTAATCAGAGCTCTGTGCAGACACTTGAATATTGGACAGGCTTATGTTGCATGTATTTGGTCTGAATTTTCCAAGCCTTGTTTTGGTGAAGGCCTTGTTGACTCATGGAAATACCAAGTGTTGACTCATGGAAATTTTCTCATTTAAATGGTTACACTTACTGCTTCTAGACTCAGGAAAAAATCCGTTTATGCCAGTTCTGATTCATCATCTGATTTTTTACCACTCGTATTTTCATTCCCTATTTAGAAGGAGAACAATACAATTATAAGGTCAACCTTTTTTTTTTTTTTTGCTTGTGTTTCCTGCAGCAGGTAACAGCTACAGAAAGAAGAGTTCCTCTGTTTCTGACCTGCTCCTTTACCTGTGTTTGGTGCCCCTTCCTCTTGGCTCCATGCTCCCACCACTTTCCTTCTTCAGACCATGTCCTCTTGAGCTGACTCAGATTTTTCTCCTCAGAGAGGGAGTCTCCAAGTTTCCAGGCCTTAATCTCCTCTGTACCTTCTGGTTACTCCAATGTCCTTGAAGGGCCATAAATTTAAGACCCCAGATGTCCAATCTTCAATTCCATCTGGCTCTGTTTATTGAAGCTTGTCGGGGTTAGTTTTAGCAAATCTGATGTTTCAGTGATTTAATGATCAAATAACAATAAGATTTTATGAAGAAACTTAACTAGTGCTGGATAAAAGTGGGCACTGCTTACAATTAATTTAAAGAACTAATTAAAATTAGTTATGAAAATTAAATAATTTCCAGCGTAAGTGCAGGTGGAGGGAGAAAGAGAGGTGTGGAGATATGGGACAAACCTAACACTTCACTTTTTGGATCTGAAAATATGCTTAGTAATGGCTGATAAAATACAGAGCAGTGTAAGAACTTGTGCAGTTCTCTGCCCTCTGTGTTGGTTCTTCAGTTTTGGTTACTTAATTTAATTCATTAGTTGGGAACCAACCAGGCAGACCTAATACCTCCTCTTTTCCTTTTTAGAGTGTAGAACCTAAATTGACTTTGATGGATAATGCAACTGAAAGTTTAAGAACAGAAAATTAAATCCTGGGGATAGTCAAAATGTTTATTAAAGCAATGGATCTATTAAACCAGTAAAACTTAATAAGATAATTGGAATGCATTTATTTGCATTCATATCAGGCTCTGTTCTTTCAGCTTTAGCATTGCCAATTATGTTTTGCATGATACTTTTTATTATCATTTGGTAACACAAGCATTTAAATCTAGACACTTTATTCTTTTACATCCGATTCTTTCATCGTGGCATTTTTTGTAGGCTTTTTGGCCATAATCAGCTAAGTATCCAGCACTTTCCTGGTATATTTTCTTCCAGGTTTATAAGCTGACCCAATAGGTTTGCTCATCTTTGACTACAATACCGAATTACAGTCAAATTAAGCTGATTTATTTGCACTCAGTGTTGCATTAACTAGTAGTATAAAATACTAACTGGCATGTGAGCAAGATTATGGGGTTTTAGTTGTAGGATAATGCAGTTTTATGGAGTAATCGGATGCTTTGGAATGTTACAGAGCTGTAAAAACATTTTAAAGGATTCTTTTCTGTCTTCAGATCAAAAGAATGGTAAGAAAAAATTAGGAACGACAGATCAGGAGGTGATTACTTGTCATAGGGGGTTTCCTGCAGCTAAACACATATTTGAAAAAGGTGTCTCTGACTATTTTTCAAGCTTTCTTCTATTGTTTCCAGGAGAAGAATAGGAGTTGGCAGCATTCCTCTGGAAATCAATCATTTCAGGCTGGATCCGGAGCCAAAGGAAATAGATAAAAATTCCTTTGACTCTGCAAGGAGATAATTCCCTGAGCATGGTGTGTCGTCTTGGTGATAAAACATGTTTCCTTGCTAAGCTTTATTTAAACACTGCTGTCATACTTGGGCTAGAAGCTTCAAAACTGTAATCACGAGCAAACAGACCTGTACTGCAGTGAGGCTCTCCTGCCTTGCTGTCAGTGTGGTCACACTTCCTGAAGCATAATTAATTTGGGTATTTGTTTCATAGCTTGTTGCTTCTCCATCCCCTTCACTGCTTATTTATTTTTCCTTTGTTACCCTTCTTTCATAATCATTGACTTTTCTTTCTGGTCTTTTATTATGTTTCCACAGATTTGCTTGGAGGCTCGTAGGAACCCTCAGAAACTCTGCCTTCACGTGGAGAAGTGCTTTGTTAAAACAACTTTATCAAAAAAAATCACTGCAGACTTTTGCCAACAGCTTAAGTCCCTTGCCTTTCACTGAGGGTCATGTTATGTGGCAATAACCCTTGTGCATTTGAGAAAGCAGTGCTGGTGTATTTCAAGTGGGATGAAATGGTGTGGTTTCCACTTTGAAGCTGCACAGCTAAAGTTCCACAGCTGGAATTAGCCCAGACTTGAAGTGACTCTTGTTTAAAGAGGTACTTCATTCCTGCTTGCTTTAATATGTATCTTCTCCACCAGAATCACAAAACCCCCAATAAATTGTGATTTCCACTGCTTTGAACAATTTTACTCCAGTTCAACCAGTTCTGCTGACAGCCTCATAAAGCTGTGTGGATACTGGAAGTTGTTGCTGGTGGCTCTTGGGGTATTTTGGTACAGAATGCAGTATTCTTGAGCGCGTGCACCCCTATATACCAAGTAGTATATTGGTAAGAATCCATCCTGAATTGGCCCAGCAAGGATAAGAAAGTGCTTATCAGAATATTACAGGGAGAGAATCCAATCCACATGATGAGGCTTTCCTTAGTTTAAAAGTAGAAGTGTTCAGATAACCCACATAATTTGAGTTAAATTCAGAAACAGAAAGTGGATAGCATATTTAGCCTAAGGGAAAGTTCTTGATTTATTTTAACTTGCATCTTGTAGTGAAAACCATATTTTTTCCATGATTGGAACTCTGAAGACTTTAAATATATATTTTCTTCTCTCCTATTTCCAATATAAAGATAGAGATTTTTGCAGAAGAAGCTGATGCTTCTTAGCTGATAAAGTTATCAGCTCTCACCTAATAATATATTTAATTCCAAGAAAGTCAGACATGAAATCTCATCTCTGTCTAAAGACAGATAAAGCTGTTTGGGTCCAATGAGACATTCTTGGTAAATGAAGGTATCGCCATCTGTTATCTTGTGAAAATTAGGTTTAGACAGAGCAAATCCTTTCTGTGAAAGTGAGATGTCCAAATTCCCAAAGAGGCCTAGCCTTTATATCATGACCTAACCTTAAAGTTTCTATTTTCAGCTGAGTGTGAGGTGGAAATTACAGTCACAGAAATGCATTGATGCCTCCACAGGTATTATTTGCATGCTTCAGTGTGGATTACCAGTCCTGGGAGGGCCAGAGGTAACCTATATATATAGGAATACATATGAGCTGTATACATGAATTTAGCAAAACTGTAGTTCAAGGCAACTCACCCAATCCATATGAAGATATTGTTACCATCCAGACAGCAAGCAACTGTTTATTGAGGAGATTTCCCATGTGAATGTTGCTGTTTGCAAAAGATCCCAGTAAATTCAGGGGTTTGGGCAAGCATTCCATGTCTGTACAACAGCAGGGAAAAGTTCTATCATGATATGAGGTTATACTAACATTTTGAGGGCTTTCTCTCAGATGGAGAAATGATCAGAGGGCTGGGGAACCTCTGCTATGGAGACAGGCTGAGAGTTGGGGTTGGTCAGCCTGGAGAAGAGGAGAGTCCAGGGAGACCTTGTGGTGGCTTTCCAGTGTTTAAAGAGGGTGTGTAAGAAAGATAGGAACAGACATTTTAGCAGGGTGTGTGGTGATAAGGCCAGGGGTAGTGGTTTTAAGCTAAAAGATGATAGATGCAGACTGGATTTAAGGAAGAAAATTTTTTTATGGGGAGGGTGGTGAGGCACAGGAACAGGTTGCTCTGCCAAGGTGGTGGATGCCCCACCCTGGAAATGTTCAAGGTCAGGTCAGACAGGCCTCTGAGCAACCTGATCTAGTGGAAGATGTCCCTGCTCATTGCAGGGAGGTTGGGCTAGAGGATCTTAAAAGGTCCCTTCCACCCCAAACTATTTGGTGATTCTATGCTGAATTCCTAGGCATTCACCACTGACACTTGTCTGTAGTTCATCTCCTCCTAAATTTTGAGACAGGGGAGGTTCAAGCCTTGGCATAGTACAAGATTTTATATTAAAAAGACAGTAACTGTGGTGACTAGCTCATGTTCCTGCTAACAAATAACCTTTTCAGTGTCATACCACCAGCTTGTACGGGGTAGTGAAGAAAAGGTGCTCAGGACCACACCACTGACTTACATGGAACCACAGAGTCACAGACTGTCTGAGGCTGGAAGGGACTTCTACAGCTCCTCTGGTCCAGGTCCCCTGCTCAAGCAGAGGTACCTGGATCCCATTGCCTGGGGCTGTCTCCAACGAGGGAGACTCCCCAGCCTCTCTGAGCAACCTGCTCCAGCACTCAGTCACCCACACAAAACAAAAGTGTTTCCTGACGGTCAGACAGACCCTGCTCTGATTTACTCTGTGCCCCTCTGTCACCAGTGAAAAAGACCTGACCACCTTCTTTGCATCCTCCCTCCAGGTATTTATGTCCACTGACAACATTCCCCCTGGCTCTTCTCCAGACTAAACAGCCCCAGTTCTCTCAGCCCTCCCTCACACGAGAGATGCTCCAGTCCCTTCCTCATGAGTGGTGTTTTGCTGGACTCTCCACTTGTTCCATATTCCTCCTGCACTGGGGAGCCCAGAAGTGAACATTATACTTAGATATGACCTGGGTTCTGCCTGGAGAACTCCTGGATCTTCTGGGGACAAGGTTCAGAACTATCAGGGAACTCCTGGGCAGGAATGTCCCAAAGGGCAGCCAAGAGAGGTGCCAGTCTCTGTGTTGAGCTTAGGGAATTCTTCTTCCAGGATAAAATGAACTTTTAACTACTTAACTAATTTTGGAAGGAGGAAATTATCTATCAGCGTGTTTTCCTGGGATCTTTTGTGGCAGATGGGGCCTTTTTGTCTAATACATTTATTCCTGTTTTCTGGGAGAGGACAGTTGCAGTAGAAAACTGCTCCAGTGAAGGACCTTAAACAGGATCAAGGCAGGAACAGTGACACTGTCAGGAGCAGACTCGTAGGTAGGAAGTGACAGACAATCCAAGAGTAGGTTTACAGGCACGGAAATTTGTTGCCCACTGTGCTTGGTCCAAGGTTTAAAAGCAGCTCAGCTGCTTCTGTACTAGCAGACGTGAAACATATGATATTTACTCACCAGTTTTCTGTGCTATCACTCAAGCTTTCTTGCTGCAGGCACTGAGTAGTTTCACCACAAGTTCTGCTGCTTCTCTAGCACTTCTGGGTGTCAGGTGAAGCTCATGACTTTGTTTTTCACATGAGCACTGACAGAGTCACAAAGGGTATTCTGAAGAATTGTTAACTAAATATGACTGGAGGGCTGCTATGTCTTTTTAATGATGTTTTCCAAAAAAACGGTGCCATTCATATTCTGCACCTAATTAGATATTTTAACGTACGTTTTTTGTTTTTTCCTCAGAGAACAAACTTTTTTTCCTGTTCTCAGTTCAAAGGTCTTGACCGTAGTATATTTGTGTATATTTCTGAAACACTTTACACACTGTCTTAAAAAAGTTCTTTAAAAGTTGCTGCTGTTACACCTTACAAGAAAATCTCTCAGTAATGTGCTTGTTAATTCCTGTTCTGGCTATGAGCAGGCAGTCAAACCTTAAGGGTGTGAACTACTCACAATATTAGACCAAGCAAAGGATCTTACTACCAAAGTCCAAATGTAAAAGTGTCAGTAAAATAATTGTACCAGTGAAAAAAGGCTTGGTAAACTCTATCCAGTTATCTTCTCAGGCAGCAGCCTAATGGGCATTGCAGGCAAGTTTTAAATCTAATAAGGCAGCTGCCTAAAAACCCTGTGGGAGAGGATCATTTCGTTGAAAAACCACAGCAGTTAAGGAACCTTGAATGTTATGACTCAGCAATCATTCGATTCAACAATAAATCTTGTTGATCACCGCAGGCAAAATAGGATTACGAAGTATTTTGCTCTTTGGTCTTCCAACAGTCAGCAGCTCAGGGCCTTCCAGAAGTGTTTTCCTTTCTATTTAACAATCACTGTCTTAAGGCCTCAACACATTTGCAACTGCGTCCTTTCTTTGTAGCTGCTGTATAGACCCTTCTGGAAAACCTTTCTTGAAGCTTAAAACTCGCAGTTTTACTTTCTGAGCCAGGAAACTCTTCAATATCACAAATGCTGAATGGCTTGGAGAGTCAGGGCACTTTTATTTTAATTGCTCCCGATGTGCTGAGCATCCTTGCCTGAAAGTTTGGATGTAAGCCTTAATGTCAGTGGGTAAAGACAAAGAAGTCTGCCAGGTTTAATGATCTGCAGCAATATAACCCCACTGAGGGAAATACTCTGACCTCCTCCTCCTAATCTCCAGTACATATTAAAGTAGAAAGGCTGAGTTTCTTTCATAAATTGCCCGAAGCTTAAAATCATGGGAAGCCTGTCACCCATGATTAAATAGCGATGTAAAACTGCTTCAGGAATAATTACTTGGAAAACTTATGTAGGTAACAAGGTTGCATTACACCTCACATTTCTCACATTGGCTGTAGACGGAGCCTGCTTTCAGATATATCACTGTTGTCGTGCCTGCTGCTTCTAAAAAAAAAATCTGGGTTGTTTTTTTTTTTTTAATAGAGCAGTAATGGGAATCTTGTCAGTTATATGGAGTTACTTCTTTCTGTCAGTAGTTTTATTTGTAATGTTTATTATCTAAGTAATTTTGATCTTTTTCTTTGATTCTAAACCACTTTTTATTCACCCCACCAGTGCAAGTATTGTAATATAATAAATGCAATGATGAAAGCCTTTCTGGTTTGAAATAACCTTTTTAAGAAACTAATTCAAAGGACGAAAAAAAGGAAATACGTAACATTTTTGGAGCAGTACTATCACCCCAGAATAATTGCTAAGTAATGCACTCTGAGACAGCACAAATGTAGAAGTGACTGAGTTAAAGTCGGTGCCCCTTTTGTGCACGCTTTTTTATTAGTAGGACACCCAGCTTGGATGGAGCTGTGATTTCACATTAAGAGGACATGACTAAGCTGCTAAAAGGCTTCTCAGTACTCTGAATCATTTCCCCTGTAATGCACCAAGTCCCAGCCAGCCCTGAACACAAATCTGATGAAGATTCAAGAATCAGTTGATGAGTGTTCAGAGGAATAAGCTATTCGCCAACCCCGTAAACATTTATCAGGCTTCACCCTAAACACACCAGGGTTTTACCACATGTGTAAGGGAGCAGCAAAACCAAAAGTCAGAGGGGAACCTAAAGAAGGATGGTTTACGCCTTCATGGTTTTTACAGGTAAATTACTTTAGAAAAGCCAGGCTGATGTTATTTATTTCACACGTGAGCCTTTAGAACTTGCTTGACCCCACAGACCTTCCAAAATACGGGGTCTGTTGAAAAACCAAGAGAAGCCACTGTTGTGTGTAAGTTCCTCTGAAGATACTGTCCACTGTTTTTATTTGTTTGCATCAGATATGAGGCCAAATAACAAACAAACTCCAGGGTTTCCATACATCTTGATTCCAGTTTGGATTGGCAACTGTTTTTAAAAGCAGAATCCCCAAGGGAAAACCTGGCACCACAGACATCTAAAGTGGGAACTGCCTGTGATGCCTCCTCCAGCCACCTAGAAACAGAGACTAGACAAGAGTAAGGGAATAAAGATAGGTATTTATTTGAAGGGCCTTCAAGGTACACCCTGGGGGAGCCAGAGGCTGCTTCCAAAATTGGACCCCAAGATGGACGACAGGTCACGAGTTCTTCACACTTTTATAGGTTTGGATCATTTGCATATCAGGGTTAATTCTCCAATTAAAGCCCCAGTTTAGCGATGTAACACCCCTCAGCTTGCCCCCCTTAGAATCTTTAGTTTACACATTTTGGGCCTAAAAACAGCCTGGCTGTCCTTGAAGGCAAAGCCTGGAGAGGCTTTGTTATGTCTACCCAGTACGAGAGAGCAGGAATTACAGGCTACAAGGAACTTCAGAGTTACACTCTAAGCAGTACAGGATTTAAAAATATAAAAGTTAAAACCTAAGGCATCACCTGGAAGATGAACAGTAGTTAATGGCAGGTTGGGTCATTGCAGAAGCAGATGTCACTTTGACATTGTTCTGACTCACTTGGTGCCTTGGTGCCAGCTGCCTTTGCAAGCCCAAAGGCCAAGACTTGCTTCATTACCATAGAGGGAAATTCAGGTATCTAATTAGCAGGTGCTGTGTTGGCCTGGTAACCACTGTAGTACTAAATTAAGAATCAGTAGAAAATTGAATTATTCAGATGCATAATGATTACAAGCATCGCTTTTCTCACCTGTCAATTGCAATCTGTTCCACTGGCAAAGCCAAAGTTTGCTGGCAGAAGAGTGCAACCCTTGCTGTAAACTCCTGTTAGATGACATTGCAGGAACTTTTTGGAAAGGGCACCAAATAGAGGAGTCTGCCCCTCATTTGTTTTTCATGCCACCCCAGTGTGTGTATTAATTCTAGTTCTCAAGAACAGGTTTATGCTGTGCTATTTCAGCTCCCTGTTAACACTTTCATGCTCTGGTTGTTTGCTGCATAATGATTTTGGTGATAGGAACTGGTGGGTGCTCAGCCTGTTGAGGCTGTTTAGATCAACACTTCCACATTTACTGAGGTATTTATTTAGATATCCATCAGTGAAGCACAAAGGTGGCATTCTGCCCCACTTGGATTTCTGGGTGCTGCATGAAGAAAATGAGAGCTATATGGAAAGCATACAGAGTAGCATGGTCTTAGCAGGGGTATTCTATGCAATTTCTCTTTACGCTGAGGTTTATCCATTTGTGATAATTTTTGTTGCTTTGTATCAATGCTCAGGCAAACAGAGGCATCAGAAATGAGAGCAGTAAAGCAGTGGGCACTGGCTGTCACATGTGATTGTCAGCTCATGGCATTCTGCTGCTTGGCTGTTCCCTGATGTGCACACAGCAGCAGTGACTGCAGGTGGCACAAGCACAAGCCAAATGGCATTCCCTTGCAGTGGAAGGAGGCTCAACAAGGTTCAGCATTGCTGCTGGCAGCAGATAACACCATTTTGTGTGAGAGTGTTGGTCTGCTGGAGGGCAGGAAGGGATCAGGACAGGCTGGATCCATGGGCCCAGGCCAGTGGTCTGAGGGTCAGCAAGGCCAAGGGCCCGGTCCTGCCCTTGGGTCACACCGAGCCCTGCAGCTCCAGGCTGGGGCAGAGGGGCTGGAAAGCTGGGAAAGGGCCTGGGGGTGCTGGGGACAGCGGCTGGACACGAGCCCAGCTGTGCCCAGGGGGGCAAGAGGCCAATGGCACCTGGGCTGTGGCAGCCATGGGGTGGCAGCAGGGCCAGGGCAGTGACTGTCCCCTGGGCTGGGCACTGCTGGGGCCACACCTCACATCCTGGGGCACTTCTGGCAACCTCGGGACAAGAAAGACATTGAGGGGCTGGAGCGTGTCCAGAGAAGGGAACGGAGCTGGGGAAGGGGCTGGAGCAGCAGGAGCAGCTGAGGGNGAGCCATGGAACAGCCTGACCAGGGCAGTGTTTGCGTCATCATCCCTGGAGGGATTTGGAAGATGTGTAGGTGTTGTGCTTAGGGACATGGTTTAGTGGTGGACTTGACAGTGATGGGGTAACTGTTGGACTTGATGATCTTAAAAGTCATTTCCAACCTAAACGATTATATGATTCTAACAGAAAGCTTATCTCTATTTTTTCAAAGACTGACTCTGTTCCATTGGGTCAGTTTTGGGATTTAGTGCTTCTAATGATCCATGTTTTTTTCCTTCAGGGAGGGAAAATTAAAATCAAACTCAGATTAAAGTAAACAGTCTGAGTAATAAACTGAATTGCTTTGACCCATAGTGGGAATGTTTTGCTGTAGTTCTGACAATAACTTGTTGGAAAATGAAGGAAGGATTTGGAATTGGTTTACATAGTAGATACCTAACGTTGAAAGGGTCTCAGGCACTCTTGTGCAAGTAATTACACTTAGATGATTAAAATCCTAGTAATGAGCTCAGTACAGACAGCTCTGTGTATAGAAACAGACAAAGTTTTTGTGTATACACAGATGAATGTACAGATGTGAGGTAGGGCCTTGTGCTTTCAAATATTGCAGGTGGGGGAAACATAAAATACTGCAACTTTAGTGTAAATTTCCCCATGGATATTATTTTCCAGACTAAGCTGTAACTGCACCAGCTTGTGCACAACAGTCAATAACCTTTTGCCAAAGGACAGGGAAAGCAGTGAGACACTGGAAGGTTTCTGTGGCTCTGCCTGGGTTCAGCCCACAGCCTGCTCCACCTCTTTGCCCATTAAAATTCTTCTCTTCACTTCTCCTGAGGTCTGATAGAGTTGAGTGTGCTCAGGAGTTTGTGCAAGTTGCAGGCAGTTTGTCAAAGAGAAAATGCTGTTGTTTCTACCTGCTCAGATCCCAAGCAAAGTGCAATATCCCTTTTACATAACTTTTACACAGGGAGTGAGGTTTTTTATAGGACTTCTGTGCCTGGCAGCAAAGTTGGCTTTAGAGTTGAAGGAAAGGCACTTGTGATCTGCAGGACACAAATCCCTTGGAGAGAAGCTGTTTTCAATAATTCAAGAGGCATTTGTTACATCGAGCTAGGGAAATGTGGGCACAAAGTTTGCCTCACAGTGATGTGAGGGAAATCTCTCATGACTCGGAGGCTTGGTTTTGACTGGATGTGGACCTCAGCCTTGCTCCATCAAAGCCCCTCCTGCTCACAGGTGGGACCTGCTTTGCTTTAGTTTTGGGTTCTTGGGGGAAGTCATTCCCTGCTGTGGTCCTTTCTAGCCTCAATTGATTCATCTAAGGCTGAAACTTGTTATACTCCATAAATAAACTTAGCACAGCAGCTCTTTTAGGATTAATTTCTTAATGTCCTTTGTCTTTAGCCATGGGTTTCTATGGGGGAAACATAGAGGTAGAGTTTCTATTATTAATTTATTATATTCACACCTATATTTATAGTAATAATCTCTCAGAGTGAGGAAATGTATACTACTCAAGGTCAAGAAAACAAAGCTGGAGTTTCAGAAATTTAATAAATGGAAACATCAGATATATTTTCAAAGGTTAAGAGGCCTTCTTTATAATTTGCTTTTTCTTACAGGAAGACTCATATTTAGATGAGATTACCATGAAATAAAGGAGTCAAAAAATTACTATTAGTAGTCAGACTTGTATACATAGATATGAAATATGATGTTTAATCAACATGGATTTCAATTTTAAACCTTAACATATGGCTTAAGAAAAAGGTGAAGAAAACCTCAGGTCATTCAGGGTCCTGGCTTACTCTGAATTTGTCTCAAATCAGTTCTCTTAGTTCTGTTGAAACTTGTCACACAACCTTGTTAAAGAAGGTCTTTGTTCCTTTTCAGTTTTGGAATCAGCGTTTGACTGGGATAGAGCAACAAACATCCCAGTCAAAATGGAAGTGGGTTTTGGTTTTGTATTTAAAAGGAAGGGATGAGGACATCGTGATGGCCTTTATAAATACAAAGAAAATGCAACTCACATCATCTGAGCAGGTGCTAAGAACAAGGTTTTAATGACAACCTTAGTGACCAGACATTGTTTCTGTTTGAGGCCACTGTACTTACATAAACAGAGTGCCAAGATGAGCCCAGAAGGTCTAATTTTGTTTCTTTGCTATTTAACTAGAAAGGAATCATTTCTTCAGTGCTCTCCATTGTAGCAAAAGCTATCATATTAGAAATAGTAAGAGAGATGTGCACTTGAGTCCATCTTGCTGTTGTTACTCATAGCACATCCTGCTCTAAACGTGTTTGCTGCTATGCTGCAGTTTGATCCAGAAGCTGTTTTACAGCTCCATGTTATATATGAATAAAAACCAGTTTACTGTATATAACCTTAAATTGACTCCTCAGGTGTCCAAAAGTACCAAGAGAACAAAGCACTGATATTTCCCTGGTTTTGAATTTTCAACGATTACTTCATTATAAAATTGTTAAAATGTAGATTGCTTTGGTTTTGTTTTGTTTCCATATATTCTTGTGAGAGTTTTAAAACACCCAAAACCAGAACTAGAAATGATGTTTGTGCAGCCACCCTACATTGTCTGTATTTTGGGTCCATGTGACAGGTTATGTAATCTTAATTTCATTATAAAAAACCCAAATGTCTTTGTCAGTATCTTGCATTTTCATGGGACTTCCCACACTGGAAAGTAAAGTTGTGTGAAGTTTAGAGAATTCTAGCTTGGCAGAAGTCAAACTATAGTCAAGGAGAGTTGCAACTTCCTTATGCATCAAAATAAAAAAAATTCATTATTGTCTAGGAAATCTTCACCTACCACACAACCTTAATGGAAAATCTGCAACAGTGGAGATGCTGTCCAAAGTGAAGCTCAGCTTGCTCAGGGGAAAAAAAAAAAGAGGTGTGAAGTAAGTCCATGTTTTGACATTTCTGTGAAACAATTTTATGGACAAATTTCATGTAGTTTATAGGGTGAGGGTGTGTGTTATGTTTAGAAAGTTGCATTCAGCAAAGACTGGTTTTAAACATTAAAGAAAGAATATAGGGAATAGCCAAAACCACGTACACCAAATGTGAAAACAGAGAAACATTCCAATCTTGGTAAACCACTCTCCTTTAAGAGCAGTTGGAAAGACAAAAAAATGAGTTGCAATCACTCCCCTTGATATTCATTTTCAGTCTAATGAAGTTTGATTTTTTTTTTCCCCAAACTGTAGTAGAGCAAAACTACAATTAATGCTCAACCAGCGAGTGAATTGAATGCTACTTGTAATAACATCACCTTGGTAATGCAGAAGGATTCTGCACAAGACTGATTTTGCATTTTAAATGGATTTTTCTATGGGAAAAATCACTCCTTATCAAAAAATGTGTGGAGGAAAATTCTGTATGGCTGCCTTGGGCATAATGAGCACTTGAGAGCAGCCAGGTTCACACTCAGCTCTGGCATTGCTCCAGTGTGTGACTTGGAAGAGTTGTTTGGCCTCTTTATCATTTGACTTTCTGAAAAGCAAAATGGAGAAATTCATGTGCTGGGGGCTCAGAAAGCAAATCAAGATTTTTCCTCTTAAAGGTGGCAGTGCCTGGTGGCCTATGCTGTGCTACTGGGACTTGTTTTACAAAGAAGTAACAACATTTGCAGAGCAGGTTTTATTTTCTAGAAATTTAAAACCTTTAAAGTTGTCCCTGTCTCTACCATCTTTTGAAAATCGTGGTCTATACAGCTGCTTCTCATATTTGCAATCCACAATCTCTAAATGAACATTTTTGTAGCCGCAGGTCATGTAAAATTCACTGCTGGTATTTGAGGCTTTCATCTTCTGAAACAGCTTGCAAAGAGTGTACGGTGGAAAAGTCACACAAATAATTTCACAGCTTTCTTCAGTTTGCTTGTAGAATATATTTAAAATTGGGTTTTAAAAAATTATAATTGGCATAGTTTGCAGTAAAACTTTTGGTGGAAAAAACCCCCTTGAAATCCCAAGCCAAACATCTCCAAGAATTGTGCAGGGGGTTTCTCACAGAAGCAAAAATGCTGTGAGGCACTTTACAGAGCAAAAGCTCACAGGAGTTCAGGGTAAGAGGTGTTTTTTAAAGGCAGGTGTTTCTTCCTCAAGTAATTATGCCCTAACTACAAATTGGTTTCTTCTGTGATGTGAGTCTAAAAGATTTATTCAAAGCCAGCACAGTGAAAAGGAATCAGAAGTTGTCCATAACATGTACTCAGAAAAATGATTCTTGAGGTGATTTTGGCTGAAGTCTGTTAAGGAATTAAAAGGAAGAAATTGTGGCTGGTGTTGATGGCCTTCATTGACACTCTAAAATACAGAGTAATTGCTGATGTCTATTTTCAGCAGAAACCCACAAATTTTTGAGTCCATATAATTTTCCTGCCTTTAGTGGAAACAGTTCACTCAAACCTATATTCTCCCAGTCTTGCTACTCATAAGGAATGAAGAGAGACTTAACCTCTCAGAAATAATTGCAGCTGTTATGCTCCAGTATTTACCTGAATTCACTGAAATGCAATAATCTCTGTCAGTCTTAAAAATAAAAACCTTTACAAGTTTTCTTCATGGTAAAATAAAGTGGCTTTGCTAGGCATATAGCATTGAGTGTTTTAGGAGTACAGCAAATACTGGTACAGCCAAATCCCAGATGTTCTCGTTTTCCTTTGAGAAATCTATGAAATGAAATAAGAAAAGTAATTACTTCAAGTTACACAACTTTCAAAGCTCGATCTCATGCTATGATTTTGTGACAGCTGTGAACACTCAGAGGACTCCCTCTCCTTTCTGATGCTGTGCCATCTTGTGAGTTTTGAGTGAATTTTAACAGGAGGTGAAGAAACAGGGTGGGATTGGAACAGCATCCCCTCTGAAGGTGAATGGCAGCCCTCCAGCTGACTGCAGCAGGAATGGAAAAGTTTAGAGAGGTTTTGCATAAAGCACAGAGTGCAGGGATGCTGTGGAGGATTTCTGGGGGTTCATGGGGACCTCAGAGCCACTGCATTTTTTTCTCGTGTCCCTCTATTTTACTTTGTTCAGAAGTAAGGTTACCTTTGTCCCTTTACATGAAATTATTTCTTGGATAAAAACACTCTGAGCTCTCCCAACAACAGAGGCTTGCATCTGTGATTAATTTAGGTGTGTGATACTGTAAATAGCCAAAGAGTTGGAAAGAATAAATCTTGCATTTCTGTACCGCTGCAGTTCCCTTAAACTGTGCAGGGAGAGACTCAATTATCAGCCAATCTCAGGCATTTAGGAGCTCTGTTTTCATGGTCTGGATAAATAACTGGGGTTTTTAGTGATGGAGGTGATAGGAAGTGAGAGTCTTTAGGCTACACTCTGCTGCTACTGCAGTTTACAAAGAAACTCAATTACGAGGTGGCTTCACCAACACCGGATAGAGAACAAGTCTCGTTAATGTTACATGGGAAATACAATCCTGTATAACATGTCTAACCTACAGTTAATTTTGCAAATGAAAGAGGATGTCTGATTTGATACTAACCAATTGAGACTTTAAATTAGATAAATAATTACAATTATGTGAAAATCTCCTTAAACATTTCCTGAACACGTCCCAGTACATATTACATAAATGCAAAAAATCCTTCAATCACTGAGCCAAGTGATACGACACTTCACATACCATTAAATATTAACCTGATCTACATGCTTTGAATGTGAACGTTATTTGTAAAAACTGAGATTTCTGTTTACTGGAGCTGACCTTGAGTCAGCATTTTGCCTGTTTTCAGAATGAATATTATGAACTGGAAGTATTTGGCCAAGTCTGCTAGTCTTTTATTGCCACTTCATGTCCTACTGCAAGCTATAGTTGGAAAGAATATATTGCAATAATTTTTCTGAATGTACTGTTCAATGGTTTCACAGAACTTTCCTTTTTTCTGACCACTATGTTATTCCTTATGGTAGAAACATGCTGAGTCCACAAACAAACCGGAAGAGAGTTTAAATGTACAGAGGATTTACCCAGGTGTGAGCAAAGAGCTGTAGAATGAGTCTGTGCCATCACGTCAGGGAAATGCTTCTTGGCAGCTTTGCCTCAGCTTCCCACCTTTGGCACATCAACCTGTGACCTTCAAAACATGGTGCTGGCTGCAGGGTTGGCTTTCTTAGGGTCATTCTGCTCTAGGGTGCCCTTCTAAGTACAGTGGAAATAATTTCTTCTGTGTGAAGAAATTCTGCCTGGTTGTGCAGCCCTGCTCCACTCGAGGTTCATGCCGTTTCTGGAGCAAAATGGGCTGCAGCTGCTGAGGAGTGTGACAAAGAGCTCCAAATTATCACCTTCTCCTCAGATCACCAGGGAAGATGTTCACTCCTAGCATTTCAGACTCGTGCTACTGGGAACCATGCCTCTGAAAGGAAAAGAAGTTTGAGGGATTTTTCTTCTTTTTACAAATTGACATTTACGAACTAACACTTTTGTCTGCAAGCTTTTGTAGAGCTCAGCTTGAAGGCTGAACCTTTCAATGACATGAGGTTGCTTTCCATTGCTTAAAGACTTAAAACCTTGGATTGGTGCGCCAACCTCAAGGCAAATTCATGCCATATGGGAATTGAGTCACAATGGTAAAAACATTCAAGGTTTTGCCCAAATTTCAGCTGTGTCATGCCTGTTTGAATCAGGGTCTTAGGAATAAGGGTGAAAACTGAAGCAAGTAGAGATTTCTGCAGTGCTTCATCAATCCTCTGAGATAACTGCCTTTTAAAATCCCACCTCTGTGAGATTTTTACTTGATTGTGTAGCTTCTTTTGGATCATGTCAAGTGAAATGGTACTGGGACTGTTTTGTTTTATTTTGCCATGCACTACCTGTAAAATATAGAGACTGAGCTAGAAAAAGAACAAAGCCATTGTATTTTTAGTCTTATCATTGACAGTTTTTTTGCTAAGAACTTGATGTGGATAATCCAACTTAGAAGGGAGAAATTAGTATTATCAGTGCAAGGTTTTCAAACTAAAGCCTGACACATTAATTACACTTGATAAATGGTCTGGTCTGAACGTAAAATCTTCAACAATGGTATCCAGCAATCCGTGTACAAATAATGAGCACAGTCAGTTAAACTCTGGTTATAAATGAGTGTTTCACGGTGTTTTCCTCAGCCTGGAGGTGTTTTTCTGAGCCTTGGTGCTGTCTGACAAACACAGATGTGGTTGAAGAAAACCCCTCTGATTTGGAAATCGGAGATATTCTCTTCCATTCTCTCTCCGTTATGAACTCACTCTTCTATCTACCTAACGGGTATTCTGGGATATTTTAATAGTTGCTTTCTTGTTTTACTATCATCTCTTGATGTTTGTGTAAGTCTGGAGTCTGGAATATACTGTAAGGGACAGTTGCTTCTTATAAATATATTAATAATGTTGTGAAAAGGAAAGAATGTAATTGTACAGTGCCCATAGGATAGGGACAGTCTATCAGTGATTATATACTCTTTTTTTTTTAATCATATACAATTCTTCTGAGTAGACACTTAATTTTGAGGGTTTGGTGGGGGCTTTTTCCTGGTTTTCCCTTTTTTTTTCTTCCTGAATTCACACTTATTCTCTTGGTCTTTATGTTCAGAGAAATAAAAAAGCAAAGTTTTTGCTTTTCTTTTATAGTTTTCTGTTCTCACTGTAGAAAAATCATATTCTTAATACACTTCTTGCTGTAAAATACAAAATGTTTATAGGGCAAATGTATCCTCTGCCAATTAGGTGGGATAATGTGCAATTGACCTGCCCTGGATTTTTCAATTGGCACTGAACACTGGAAATACTTACAGTTATTCTTTCATTTTCACTGCTTTGTGGCTGCACCGTGTATTTTTTTCCTGGTGATGGTACAGATTTAACAATGCTTTTACCTCATATTTTTTGTCGCAGTGCTCTGGCACCATCAGGTCCCAGGGATTCCCAGTGCTGGATGTTTTCTGCATCACTGCAAAGCACATCCCTAAAAAGGTCTTCAATACTAAACAATTTCTTAGTGAGAAGAGACTTGTGACCTGTCTTTAAAAAAGCATGAGTGTCCTCTGGCATGAATTTTCTGCACATCTGACAATTCAGTAAACTCGTTTAATGCATAAACACAAAGTTTGTCATTCCATGGCAATATCCAAGGGGCAGCTCATAACTTCAAAGGTGGGCACAACACTGCAGTGGTACCTGAGACTTGGGAATTCTGTGGAGATGGAGTGAACAGAAGTTCACTCTGGGAGGGGGCAGCCAGGGGTGGGT
>VZRV01000380.1:0-14320 GCA_013398115.1 Falcunculus frontatus
CAGGGATAGGGACAAGGACAGGGGATAGGGACAGGAACACAGGACAGGGACACGGGGTAGGGACAGGGACACGGGACAAGGACATGGGACAGGGGATAGGGACAGGGATAGGGACAGGGACTTCAGACAAGGACCCCAGGACAGGGACGAGGACCTCTGGGCACAGACACAGGACAGGAACTCAGGGACCCCCAGGCACTGAGAGGGTCCCCAGCACAGGGACCCCAGGACAGGGACCCCGGGGCACAGAGGGAAAGGGACAATTTCCAAGGGCCTGGAGTGACAGGACACCGGGAATGGGTTTAATGGGATTTTGGGAGGGAATTCCTCCCTGTGAGGATGGGGAGGGGCTGGGATGGAATTCCCAGAGAAGCTGTGGCTGCCCCTGGATCCCTGGAAGTGCCCAAGGCCGGGCTGGAGCCACCTGGGAAGGTGGAAAATGTCCCCAAATGGGTTTTAAGGTCCCTTCCACCCCACCCCATTCCCTGACTCCACGGAGATGAAGAAAACACCAGAAATTCCTCAAACAGCAGTAACTTTATTGCCCACAGAGAATGCAAACAGTTTCCAGCCTTGCTGCAGTCCAGCAAGTCTCCTACTTAACAAGGTTCACAAAAAACCCCAAAACCAACCCCAAACTTTGTGATTTCAGAAGGACCCTATTGTTTTTTTTGAGCACATTCTCGTTTTCAGGTGTTTTATTATTGCTCAAATCTACAGTCTGGTTGTGGTTGGCCACTCAGATATGAGATATGCAGGATTAAAAAGGTGATACAGGACTTTGAGGCAGTAATTTTTTTAAATTAGAAAATGTACCTGTTGTAGGGTAGAAAACAATCCCAAAGGAGAAAGGTTTGAATTTCTGAGTCCAGACTTTCTTTGGGCACCATTGAACTTGAAAGCAGAGTGGGATATCAATAGGAAAAAAAAAATACTGTGCACTGATTTTGAGCAATAACCCTACATCTTCACATTAAGGATGCTGTAGTGTCTTCTAAAAAACTAAAAAAAAAACCCCAAAAAACCCCCAAAATAAATAAGAAAAATTTATTTCACACCAAAGAAAAGCTTTGAAGGCTAAAAAAAAAAAATAAAAAAAGAAAACATCTCCATGAGTCCAACACAATTACTGCAAATACTGAATTATTGACTGTAGTTTTAGGGCACCTCCCCCAAAATGGGGATCTCCTCATTTCTCTCCAACAACGAGAGAGAGCAAATGTCCCTTTTCTTCTAGGGCCTTCCATAGCATCAATTTTTTCAAGGAAAAGGAGGAGAAAAGCTTGGCCAGGGCTCTGTGAAGCTTTTCCTGGCTGGCAGTGCCAAAACAAAGCCAGGGATTCTCCCTTTATCCCTGGATTGGGAGGGCAAAGGTTGACCAAGGGTTAAATTTCAGCTCCCTAAAATTTCCCCCCTCCTCACCTCCTGCCTAAAAAAAAAAAAAAAAAATTAAAATATTTGGATTTAAAGGCAACAGGAAACTACAGAGGGATGGAAAAGAGAAAAGTTTTGCTGTTTTAAGCAAGGAAATCAGAGACAAAGCCCATTTCTGGGACATGGGGATAAAGGGGGAGCTCTGGGGCACGGCGACGCTGCGTGGATTTGAATGCACCAAAAAACACGTGGAAAAGGAAAACCAGGAATGGTTTCATGTTCTCAGCAGAGACATTTATAGCAGCACAGAACAGAGGGAGCTCCCTTCCCTCAAGACACCCCAAAATCCTGCTGAATTGGGCAGGGCAGGATCTCGATTCCAACGTTTGGTTAACGCCAAACCCCAAAAAAAAAAAAAAAAAAAAAAATGCATATCTCTTACAAATGGCCAAACTCACAAGCAAAAAAAAAAAAATAAACCCAAAAACATCACCGAAACCAGAAATCATCCAGCTCTACATTTATTGCAGCTATCCAGAGATTTAACACTGCTACCAAAGGGTTACTTACACTAAAAGGGGAAGGGGGGGAAATGTTTTTGGATTTTTCTCGGAACGTAAAGCCATTGCCACTAGCTCAGCACTGCTGCATCTGCACGGGACAGAAAGGAGCAAATTCTCTACGGGATTAAATGGCAAAACCCAACCAAAAGACAGCAGAACACACCACTGGAGTGAGTTAAAATGGTCACTGAAGCTTGCAGTCTTCATGGAAGAGAGCCTGGAACTAAAATAACAGAAAAAAAAAAGAAAAAAAAAAAAAAGAAGAAGCTTTTAAACTTCCAGCAGGGCAAAGTGGCCAACAAATGTTTCATATTTACAAATATTGGTGAATTTGGCAGAGCTGCCTGCAAAAGGCAGGTTTAAAATCATATTTGGGGGAGGTCAGAGTGGGCAAAGGGATTCCAGCACTGCTGGGAGTGAGGTTTGGCACAAGGGAAGCCAGGCCAAGCTCTGGCCAGCCAGGACAGGGTGTGCCCAGTGGTCACTTTTACCCTCAAGGCAGCATTAAAACTCGAAATTAAACTAAAACTCTGAATGGAAGCATTTTCCTGCATCAGCAGCACTTTGCCCCAAGCCTGGGGAGCAGCAAATGCACCCCAAAAGGTGCCTGGTAAAGTCAGGCTTAAACCAGAGCTGGTCTGGCTTGAGAGGGGATTTAAATGCAGCCTGAAATTGCACTTTGTCACACGGAATCCTTCCAAAATCCAGTGGGAAAGAAGAAGGGGAATCGTGCAAGGAAATAAAAACTGTGAGCAGCGACATTGGGAAGCTTCAAAGAAAAGCCAAATCCAGCTGAGGGATAAATCAGAGGCCAGCACTGGTTCCAGTTACCCCAGCCCAGGCTGGGACTGGGAGATCTCATGGAAAGGCTCAAGTTTTCCTGATTAAACCCAGGAAAGAAAAAGAGGAGGGCAACAAAAAACACCCCAAAAAAGGGTATTTAGATTTAAACAGCTCAGCACCCCTGCCCAAATCTGGGATTGATGATTTTCCAAGCAGCCTGTGGTCCAAAACCTTGAAGGATTTCAACACCTCCAAGCAAAGCCCATGAGAAATGTCCCAAATGTCCTTAATCTGACACCAAAATTTGTACTTCTGGCCTTGGCGCTTCAGCTCGTTGCACTGTAAAGGTGAAGACACATCTGATATCCAAGGAAAAAAACAGAATATTTTCCTGTACCTGCCATTTTTTGGGGTTACTGAGTGATTTTTGTGCCTTGAGGCAGCTCAAACTGAGTGAGGAGGAAATGACCCAATGCCACGATTTTGTTTTCAAAGACAGAAAAGGGAAAAAAAAAAACCAACTTTGCATTCATGAACTAAAAGTGGCTGCTACAAGCAAGGAAAATTTGTTGCTATGGACTGAAACCAGTTTTTAATGGAGCAAAGAGTTTAATTTTGCTCTTTGAGCAGCAGGCAGGGGCAAGTTGGTAACTCAAGAACAATTTTCTTGCAGATTTTTGGCTGCTGATCAGCAAAAATTTTAAAAAGATCTCCAGTGAAGCAGGTTTGGGACATCCAAGTGAAGACTTGGGGCTGGGTTTGGACTGGAGATGGTGGAGGAAGCACTAAAAAGTGCAATATTTAAATTCTGCCCCTCTCAGCAAGTCAGGAAAAGATGAATGATCAGACCTTGGGTGTTAATTTTGGTACCACTTTGGAATCTTCCACGTTTTCAGAGCTGCTTCCCCAAGCAGGAAACATTTTTTGGTTATTAATCCAGGCTTCTCTTTCAGGAAATTCTGCCATATTCCCTTAAAAGCACAAGTTTTTTGTCTTATCCCTTGGGGTTGTTCACTCAGAGAACTTCTGCAAAGCAAATATTTAACAGGAATTATTCTCTGAGTTGGTGATCCACTTCCAGCTGAATTCCAAGTGTTTTCTTCATCTGCAGAAACAGGAATTGCATCTGCCCACAGGGAAGGAAAGGAATCCCTCAAGAATTTCTTGGAGGAGAGCAAGAAACAAAAAGAAAAGCACCCTTGAAAAGGAATGATTTGTCCTTTGCAGCCTGGGAGCTGAGGTTTTCAGGGAAGAATTTGGTGCTGGGATGAGCTCAGCTGTTCAATCCTCCAAGACTCCAAAATAAACACAGCAGTGGAGGCTGAGAATTGGGTGGATGGAGGGAAGGAAAAATGCAGGAGGAGATTGGAAGATTTACCCCAAACAGCAAAATGGATCTTAAAAATCTCAACTGCTTTGCAAAAGATGGGAATTGGGAGCAGATTCTTGGCTGGAGGAAGGACCAGAGCCAGGCTAAGCACAGCTTTTGGGTCACCCATTCCATTTTTGGGTGAGCAATCCCATCCCAAAAGAGATTTGGCCAAAGAGACAGAGGGGAACAGCCACTTGTGACACCAAAAGCAGCTGATTCTTCCTCAGAAGATGAGACCCTGCCCCACACAGGGCCAGCAGGAGCCTTGGCAAACAAACCAAACTCAAAAATGGAACCTGCTACAAGAGACCCCGAGAGCTGCTGCAGCTTCCCCACAGCAGCTTTGCATGTCCCAGCCTCTTGGTGTCACACCTGGAAAGGAAGATTTGGGGTCACTCAGCACCTCCAGGCACTTCAGGGCACCTCTGGATTCTCAGAAACCACAAAAACCTTGGTGGCAACGGCAAATAAATTGTTTGGAGAAGGAAGGTTTTTAAGGTGGGGTTTAATTTTAGAGCCTGGCCGTGGCACCTACCTATTTACTTGCTCTTTTCTGCCTGTACATTTGTATCATTCTCTGACGGAAAACATCAAATGCATCTTCTTTATTCTCTTCCCCTGCAACACCCAAGCCCTCCCCTGCAGAGGTTGCACCCCTAGGGAGCAAAATTTGAGAGTTAGAACACTCTGAGATGCCAAAAAAAAAAATATCCCACCCCCAGCTTTTCCAACACAGGCACAGCTCAGGTGGCATCGATTCTGCACAAATTTGGTGCCTGGCACAGGAAATTATTTCAAATAATGCCCCACCTCCCATTTCAAGTGAGAATTCCCAGCGGGGAAAAAGTGATTTTTGTGGGTGAAATCAGCTGGCAGAGCAAATTATTTCAAATAATGCCCCACCTCCCATTCCAAGTGCAAATTCCCAGCGGGAAAAAAGTGATTTTTGTGGGTGAAATCAGCTGGCAGAGCAAATTGTGGGAGTAGTTTTAATTTTAGGCTTGGTCCTCTGCTGAAAAGATGCCCCCCAAAAAAAACCCCCTTTTGGTATTTCAGAAATTAAGAGGCTTTGAGGAGGAAACGCCACAGAACTCTTGGTAAAAGGGAATTTTATGGAGTGAAGAGAATAACCAATCATTAAATTCAAGCATTTAATAAACCAATTCAAATGAGCAGGAACTGCCCCAAGGGTGTGAAGAGAGCACAGAAATCCCTGGAGAAGGAAAATTTCCATGAGTGTGGACTGGAAAGTTGTGTGGGCTCAGGGGGGAATTATGAAATAAATAAGATTTCTGCTCCTTTTTCAAGCAGGGGGATGAAGGAATCCATAAGGAAGTATTATCCATGAGGAATTATTATCCATTCTCCATGCTGGACTCTGGATACAGCAGCTTTAAATGCCAAAATAAACATTTTTTTCCTTTAAAAAAGCTCATTTTAAAGGCAAAACTTACCTCATGGCAGCAGCACTCACCTCTTCCCACGTGCAGTGAACCACAAAATTAAGAGGGAAAAAAACCCCAAATCACTGCCTAAACTTGCAACATTCCTGAATTTTCCTTGTCATTTATGTGTTTGATGGAGCAACGGGGAGATGCTGGGGATAATCCTGTGGGATTAAAAACCCTGCCAGGGTGGAATTGGAGCATCCCAAATTTTTCCAGCTGCCCTTACATACACTTGGACAGGCTCTCGGATGCCTCTGCCCCTCGTGCCCAGGCCGTGCCCCTCCTGCCAGCCCATCTTCTGCAGCATCTGGAACCCCACGTTCCTGGGGGTCAGTCTCTTGTGGGAAAATTCCAAATCTTTTGGTTTCTGGGAGAAAAAAAAAGCAGGGAAAAAAAAACAAAAAACAAAGGAGGGTTGTTAGGCACGAAGGTGATTTATTAAAAATGGTTCAAATCCGCCCCCAGCCAGCTTTAAATTGAGTTTTGTTTGGATTTTTGGATATACGGAAATATTTTCTTCTTCAGAAAAAAAGTCGGTCGGATGGTAATTCCCTTAAAAAATTCCTTTAAAAAAAGGAAATTCCTCTAAAGAAATATCCCTTTAAAAAAATCCTTAAAAAATAATTCCTTTTAAAAAAAATGCTTTAAATAAAGGAAATTCCTCTAAAGAAATATCCCTTTAAAAAAATCCTTAAAAAATAATTCCTTTAAAAAAAAATGCTTTAAATAAAGGAAATTCCTCTAAAGAAATATCCCTTTTTAAAAAATCCTTAAAAAATAATTCCTTTAAAAAAATCCTTAAAAAAATTTTCTTTTAAAAAAGGAAATTCCTCTAAAGAAATATCCCTTTAAAAAAATCCTTAAAAAATAATTCCTTCAAAAAAATTAATTCCTTTAAAAAAATTCCTTTAAAAGAAAGGAAATTCCTTTAAAAAAAATACCAATTTCAGCTCCTCAAACTGTTTAATTACATTGTTAAAATAGCAAATAACACCCCTTTGTACTTTATAGAGTTATTTTTTAAAATAATAAATATTGAGTGATTTGCTGACTCCATCCCTGTTACAAACACAAAAGCAGTTAAATGAAACCTCACAAATTTTGGAAAATCCCAATATTGTTTTCCAAGCAGCAAAGCACCCAATTCTTTATTTTTTAAATAGAAAATTAACACTCAGTTTCTCAATAATCAAAAAAAAAAAAGGTTTTATTTTGACACAGGTGGTTAAAATCTAAAAAAAATTAAGTTTTCAAGAGGTAACAGCTTTAGTCCAGACTTTTCCCAGGACAATATTTCTCATTTTTAGTTCGATTTTGTGGCAGGAACACCAATTTTTTACCTTTTTCTTCTTTGTGACAGGGCAGCCCCGAGGTCTGTCATAAGCAATCCTGACAGGTTCATGCACTGCAAGGCAAACCAAAGACAAAATTCAGCTGGAAAGCAAAATTATTTTAGTAAAGAACTCCAAAACACAGCCAAAAAACCTCCAAAAAATGCATTTCAAGCCTAACTCAATGCCTGGACCTAAAACAGAACCAATAAGAAAAATCAGACCAATAAGAAAGATCAGCATTTAAAAAATCAAATATATCCTCAGAGAATACTGGAAGATGTTTGATACAAACTTTGCTGTTGGACCATAACACAAATTATTTATTCAGCTTCTCCTTTGCCACTTAAAAAACTTAAAGTGAATTTTGTGTTCAATTTTCTATTAAATGCCATTTTTTTAAAGCAACAACCAGCAACAAAACACCTCAAAAAATCAGGATTTTTTTGTCCAAATTCTCTTTCGCTTCGCTCTAAAACTGAAATATTTCAATGCCTCACTGACCTTTGGGCTCTTCTATGAGGCAGATCCTTTTGGAAGCAGGGATCATCCCAACTTTCAGGGACTTGCTGCTGATTCTTTTGCGGGGAAATCGGGCGCCGGGGGCCGGGGGCGGTGCCTGTGTCGATAGATTTGGTACAGCACCATCAGAGGGGCTGGAGAGCTGCATTTCACCTCCTGAAATCTCCTCTCCTGCTCTGGAAACCAGCTCTTCCTCTAGGTTTGCCACACTTCTACCTGCTGGCACGTCCTCCTCTTCCCCCTCCGTTTCTTCCAGAGGTTGGGAGGTTTCCTCCTCAAACTCAGCTTCCTCCTCGTTGTCTTCTTCCTCTTCTTCTTCTTCTTCTTCCTCCTCCTCTTCCTCTTCTGAGATCTCCAGGGTTCTCTCTGCAGCTTTAGCACTTTCTCCAGCCTCAGCTGCCTCAGCACTGAAGTTGATGGAGGGGCACAACTCATAAACTTTCATTCTGTAGAACTTGAAAGCGGAGCTGTTTTGATCCTGGAGAAACCTGAGCCAACAACAGACAAACAAACAAACAAAAAAAAAAAAATCCAAGGAAAATAAGGTTAGGAAGAGATTTCCTTCAGCTGGAACGATGCAAGGTGTTAGAAATAAATCTCTGGTTGGTTTTTTGAGTGGTCACTCCAAGTGTGTTTGGGGAGAACTGGAGGATTCCCTTCCTACAAACAGCAATTTTGCCCCTCAGCTGATGTTCAGCAGCACTTCCCAAACTCTGCTGGGAAGAATTAATTCAGTGGAATCATCTTGAAAATTCACTGTTTCAGGATTCAGGATGATTATTAGGATCAAAAAAGAAATAAATACATCTATGCATTTGGGAAAAGCGGGGTTTTTTTCTGAGATATTTCAGATATTCACCATTAATGGAGGTGCTGAAGACACCAGGGAGAAATGCCCCAAATCCTCTGTTCCTGAACACACTAAAAACAGAGATCTCAGCCAAAAATGAATGGAAAAGGAAGCATTTTGGTGTTTGTGATCAGCTTCCAGAGGAAGGTGCAGCTACTCACCAGAGGTCGGGGTTATCTGCACTGTTGTCTATGCTGAACTGCTCGATTTCTGGTCCTACCTGAGCCACAAACTTGGCGAGTTTCTCTGCAGTTTCCATGGTTTTGGCATCCACTGCAAGGAACAAAATGTTCTCTTAGCTTCACCCAGAGCCTGGAAAGGTCTGGGTGCAGCTGAGAACCAGCCACTTAATAAATATATAATAAAAGACATGGATGGTTAGGATTTCCAGCAGAAATTCTTTCCGTGGCTAATTGGATGGCAGGAGAAATGTTTTTCTTTAAAATTTCAAATCTAACCCCGAATCCTCACTCACCATCAGGAAACTGAGAGGCCAACGGTGGGAAAAGCTCTGGTGCTGCTGATAAATCCTCAGGATCTGCTTTTTCCTCTGCTGGCACAGAGAGCTCAGAGCTGGTGGCACCTTGGGAGGCCGAGGAGGCGTCGAGGGCAGGGCTCTGCTGGGACAGGCTGGAATCTGGCACGGAAACCTTTGCCTGGATTGAACCTGGAAGATGTTTGTCTTGGTGCTTCAGCACTGTCCCAGCTGACAGCACAGTCTGGGTGCCTGTGGTTGCTCTCCTCACCTTCCTCGCCCTGGTGCCACGGGGTGGGAGAATTCCAGGTTTTTTCCTCTTGAAAAGCCTCCTTTTAATGCTGGCGACTTTCCTGGCGTAGAGCATGGCCCTCAGGGACTCTGGGGCAGCTCCTTCCCCACCCACGGTCCTTCTCTGCACCTCTGACAGCCTCAGCCTGTAATATTTGTACTCCAGACTGTCCTCGTCAGACAGGAACCTGAGGAACACAGAAAGGAAAGGAGAATTCAGCTGAAAATCTTAATTTTTCAAGCCAGGAAAATCTCAGCGATCCAAGTTTGTGGTTTGGTTTTTTTTTTCCCCAGGTGTTTAGCGTGAGGCTGAGCAGGTTTTTCTGGGAATAACAAGTCTAGAGCAGCAAGGAAAGTGTGCCAAGCAAATAAATAATGGAGGGGGTTTGACATAAATCGTTTGGGTAATTAATCAGCTCACACATGAAGAGGTGCTGTCAGACATTGGAGATGTCTCAGCTTCCCTTTTCCAAGGTTTTTTTCGTGGAACACTAAATCCTGTTACCTCGCTGGATGTCTCCATCACCTGCATTTGCTCCTAAATGCAAATTGCTTTTAACACCTCGGATTTGGATCGACAAAGAGCCATTATTGGCACATCAAAAGGAACGGGATCTCCTCCCCACAACACAAACACCAGGATCATTTCCAGGGATAGCAGGATAATTAACTCCAGGAAAACCCTCCCCAAAAAAAAAAAAAAACAAAAAAAACCTGATTAAATATACAATAGGCTTTGATCTCTTCCATTGAGTGAAACGCAGAACTTAATTACACCTACTCCAAATATCCCAGCCCCAGTTCCCACACACCCACCAATATTCGGGACAGTTCTTCTGAGCATTCCTGTCTTTGGCAGACAAAGTTCCTGACACGATGCTGGTCACCAGCTGCTCGATTGTGTCCACAACTTTCCTGTCAGCTCGCTGGGGGGCTGTGGGGAAAAGTAAAAACCAGTCAGACTCAATCATTGTTTTATTCTCATCAGCAGAGTGTCAAGATGTTGCATATTTTATTTTTTATCTGCAATTTTTCAAGGTATTAACAGGAAAGGGAATCCCAGGATGGCTGGGGTGGGAAGGGACATTTGGAGATCCCAAATCCAAGCCCTGCCCAGGAGCAGGTGACACTGAAATGTCTGCTCCTGGGGTTGGGATGTCCCCAAAGGAGGCTCCAGGTTCTCTCCCAGAGTTCTGCCACTTCCATGGAAAGAAATTCTTTTTTCATGTGGAGGTGGAACTTGTAGTGTTTTAGTTTGTGGGCTTTATCCCTTGTGCTGGCACTGGGAAGAGCCTGGCACCACCCTCTGGACACTTTTTGGGGATATTTGTATGGATTTTGGGATCCTCTCTCAGCCTTCCCTTCCCCAGGCCCAGCTCCACAGTCTCTCCTCAAGCTCCAGACCCCAAATAAATTCTGGAGCCTCTCCTGGAACTGTGGAGCCCAGAACTGGACAGTCCAGAGGGAGCAGAGGGGCAGGATCCCCTCCCTGACCTCCTGGAAAAGCTCTTCCCAAGGCAGCCACACTTTTCCAGTGTGTCCTTCCCAAATTAAAATAAATGAAGGAAAACTCTAAACTTTAACTGAGATTCTGCACCTGTTTATTAATAAAAACACCACGGTCTAAGAAAATTATTCTTGGCTCTCCTGGGTAAGTGAAATCAGCTTTAAAAAGGCAATTTCTTCATGGAGCAAAAGGATTTTGTGGAAAATCTGTTTATTTGAATGCTGCTCCAAAGGGCTGAGTGACAAATTTTCAGCCATTCGGTGTCAGCACTGCAAGAGCTCCCTGAGAAAGGATCTGAAGCTCAATTAGGAAAAACCAGGATGAGCAGGAATGTTTGAGGCAGGAGGAATCCCTGGCCCAACTCAGGGATGGGATATGAACATCTCCAAAGGAATGCACCTGGATCCGATTAAAGTGGTGATGGTGACACTCCCAAATTTGCATATATGCAAATATTTACTCTGCCATAAAGGCAATTCCAGGTTGGTCCTGGCCTCCCTACCTTGAGGTGGTGAAACTGGGGTGAAAATCCTGGATTTAAGGTCAGAACAGGTGCCAGAAAGGGGAGGAAGGACATGATTTCACCACAAAAACTCCAACAGAGAGCATTCACTCCCTGCCCCAGCCCTGACTGGGATTTACCTGGAATTCCCACAGTTTGCTCCTAAATGCAAATTGCTTTTAACACCTCGGATTTGGATCGACAAAGAGCCATTATTGGCACATCAAAAGGAACGGGATCTCCTCCCCACAACACAAACACCAGGATCATTTCCAGGGATAGCAGGATAATTAGCTCCAGGAAAACATTCTCCAGAGTTCCCGACCTAATGAAACCATAAAAACCAAACACATCCTGCAAAGCATCCCCCAGCAGTTCCCTCCCTTTTACCTTTGGTGTCAGGGGAGGCTGCTTTGAGCTGCTCCGTGGATTCTGGCTCTGGTTTTTTCATCTGGATGGGGTATCCACTCTTCTCCAACCAAGCCTTCAAGTTCTCAATGTACTCCCTCCCAAACAGCGTCGAGTCATCAAAATTCGGGAATAATGTCGGTGCTGGAGCCATCTCCTGAAGCCCCACAGCCTCCAGGATTTTCTCCTGCCTGAAAACAGAGGCCAGAGCAAAGGTCTGCCCCAGCAGGGCCAGGGATTTACGACAGAGGGACACGGTGGTCTCGAAAGCATTGGCCATTTCTCTGGGATTGCCAAACCCGTTGGTTTTAATGCTCAACTCATAGGCATTGCAGGCCATCAGCAGCGGGGTGACCCCCTTGAGGAGGCGGTCCTGGAGCCTCATGATGTATTTATCAAAAGGTTTGATGATCTCAAAGAAGCAATTCTTGGTTTTCACGGCCCCCTTGTCCAGCAGCATGTTCAAAAACTCGTTGTCCACCTTGGGGGTTTTCAGGGCGGCGTGCTGTAAACTCTTGATGGTGAAGAAACAATAATCTCTGTGCTCTGGCCTCAGGGAGCACTTGAAGGAGGCCAACATTTTGGCACAGGTCTCAGTCTCCAGCTCGAAGAGGGCCCCGAAGAGCCGCGAGAACTCGGCGTCGTTTTTGATGGCGTGGAACCCGGCCCACTTGATGATTTCGATGCCAAAGGTGGAAAAAATGTCCGATTTATCCACCAGGTCGAAATTGAGGTTCCTGAACACGTGGGCGGGCTTTGGCAGCCTCAGGATGGGTCTCTGGGCTGCCAGAGGACGTGGGGGCAGCTTGGGGTTGGGGCGTTGCTGGAGGGGTACCGGCCTCTGGTTGGGGCGTTCAGCAGCTTCCAGAGGCTGATCCAAGGTTTTGGGATCGAGGCCTGGCTGTGGCTTTTTCACGTTCCACTTCTTGAGGGGGGTTTTGACGTCTCCTTTGAACACTTTCGCTTTCACCACCCCCCTGGTGAGGCGTTTGCCCCTCAGGATCCTCCCCCTGCCGACGCCTCCCCTCCGCAGCGGGGGCCGGAATTCGCCGTCCCCCGCCCCGAATTCCACCTCGTATTCCTGGTTTTCCACGCTGCCGTATTCCTCTTCCATGAGCCCCGGCGACCTGAAATCCCCTAAAATATCCGAGGAGCTAAAGTCAGGTTCGTGTGGCCCGCTGCCTTCCCAGGAATCCGAGGGGCCGTAGTCCTGCTCGTGAGGTGCCAGGCCCCCGTAGTCCCTCTCCCGCCCGTATTCCCGGTTTTGGTGTCCGTACTCCCGGTTGTGAGGAGCAGGGTGCCCGTATTCCCTGTTTTGGGCAGCTGCACGCCCGTATTCCCGGTTTTGGGAAGCGGGACGCCCGTAATCCCGGCCGAATTCCCGCTCCCGGGGCGTGGGGCGGCCGAATTGTTCGTGGAAATAATTTTCCTTGCGGAGCAGAGGGCTGGCGGGTCTGTAGGAAGGGCCGGGATAATCTTCCCTGGGATAATCTTCCCTGGGATCCTCGCTCCATTCCTCGTGCTGGGAGTTGTCGTGAGGGAACCTCCCGTCGTCGTGGAAGCTCTGGTTGTAGCGGGGCCGAGGCAGCAGCCTGGAGTGAGCTGGGAAAATACAACCAGGAACACATTTAGGGGTTGAAAAGAGTGAAAATGTCGAGATTTCTGAAGGAAATCCACATTTCTGACCTCAGGATATTCCCATATTCCAATCTCTACAGAGATTGAGGAGCTCAAGTTCTCCTCTAAACCCAAATTTTTCTTTGCTCATCACTTTCTCAGATCTTGATCTTCTACCGGGGTTCCTGAGACATAAAAACCATCAAAACCCTGAACTTTCAGCTTCCCGGAATTCAAATTGTCAAAGACCTCCAAGACCATCATCTCCAAGCTTTGACCAATCCCCACCTTGTCACCCAGACCAGATTTCCCAGGAGGAATTCCACAGCTGGACAGAAACTCTTATCTTCTACAAACTCAACCACAATTATCTAATTATTGCAGGAAATTCCAGTATTTCTCATTATCCCCATTCCCCAATCCCAGAAGTTCAATTCAGAAAGTAAAGAATACTTGAAAAAATTTGAAGTATTTAATATAAATTATTTCTTCAGGGCTCATACAAGTCTAACAGATTTCATTTTAAAGCTCTCCTGTGAATGTCCATCCTTGTGAATGCGATCCAAATGTTTTGCTGGACATTTTATATCTCAAATTTAGGAGGTAAAATAAATTTAGGGATCACGTTTTGTGTTGTGTTCACGAGGTCGATGCCCTGCTTTGAGCTTTTTCTCCAAAAATAACACCAAACACAAAGACCCAAAGGCTTTCAATGCACTCCTACATTTATTTAACTTATCAGCCATCGACAGAATTCCATCCTGCAGCAACGTCCCTGGAGACCTCGCTGAAATCGGACCCACTCTCTGATGCTGCCTGAACAGAATTCCTTTGTCTGAATTCCCATTTTTTTTCCCCCCCCGCGCCTTTAGAATTTGCACGGTGTCAGTCCTGCCCAGCTGTTCGCCTCTTCCATAAAAATGGATGTGGAAAAACACCAGCACAAGGCAAATAAATGGCAGGCGATGGAAGGCTGCTCCCGGAACAGCCGGCACATCCCGCGGCGCGTCCGTCATCCCGCTTTTCCCTACCTTTAAAATGATGGATGGCGTCCCCCGCGGCATCGCTCCGCTCCATGCGGTACCGTTTAACTTTGTCCTGCACCACGGCCTCGAACGTCTCCCGGGTGATCCTCCGAGAGGCCATTTTCCCCCCTGGAGCCGCCCCGCACAACGCGGCCCCCACCCGGGGCACGGCCTGGCGCGGGCCCGGGGTCCCGCGGGGCTCCGAGCTCCCGCCGCGGCCTGAGGGGAGGCGCAGCCTGAGGGGAGCCTCAC
>VZRV01000380.1:23000-34554 GCA_013398115.1 Falcunculus frontatus
CTCTCCCTTACCCTGCTCCCCCCTTTCCAGCCCCTCTCCCTTACCCTGCTCCCCCCTTTCCAGCCCCTCTCCCTTACTCTGCTCCCACCTTTCCAGCCCCTCTCCGTCCCCTGCTCCCCCCTTTCCAGCTGCTCTCCCTTGCCCAGCTCCCACCTTTCCAGCCCCTCTCTCTGCCCTGCTCCCACCTTTCCAGCCCCTCTCTCTGCCCTGCTCCCACCTTTCCAGCCCCTCTCTCTGCCCTGCTCCCACCTTTCCAGCCCCTCTCTCTGCCCTGCTCCCACCTTTCCAGCCCCTCTCCCTGCCCTGCTCCCACCTTCCCACCCTGTCCCACTGCCCCCTTCCCTTCCCTGCCAACCTCCCGCTGTCTGCGCCGGCCACATCAGGCTCCTGCTCCCTTCCCGATCCAAGCTGGGCTCAGCCAAATGCGCGGCTCCAGATGCGAGATGTGGTTTTTGTCTTGTTTGTTTTAATCGGAGAGAAGCTGAAAATAAGGCACAGCGCTGTTTCTGTGCTGAGGGACAGATCCCAGGGGGCACAGAAGGTGTTGAACACTGATCTCTCCGTGTCTCCTGCCTCTCCCACCTCAGCAGACTCAAAAACTCGTGAATTCCCTGCTTTGCCCTCAGAGGTGGGAACGGAAGGAGCCTCTTGGCTTGCTTTTGAGCTGTAACATGAACAGACAGATGGAAAATGCTGGAAATGCCTGTGCAGGGTCAATAAAAAGCTGTCCCACCTTCCCTGCCGCGTGTGAACGTGGAACTGCCTGTTCCAGCCGAGCAGTTGGTGCTGCTGACCTTAAACCTGCTCTCCCCTTGAGGCTGGAGGCGTCGGGGATGTGTTTTTGTGTGTGTCGATGGTGTTTTTTCCCTGCTGGCTGATGATTTGGAGTGGGTTTGGAAGCTGCTGTCGCTTTGCTTTGGGTTCTCCCGCATCACGCTGAGTGCAGAGCTGTGCGTGGAGGTTTGGCTGCTCCTCCCGTGTTTTTTTCTGTGGTTTAGGTGGATTTTGGAGTGTTTTGAAAACACCCTGGGTTTTGAGCGACTCCAGGTTGGAGGAGGAAAAGCAGCTGAGGAAGGAGAGGTTGCAGTGAGGGTTGGTTTAATCACACCAACAACCTGTGGGTGAAGGGATTTAAAAATAATCGTAGGGCTGAGTGGCTGAAACACCAGGGCTGCATTCCAGGCCCCCTCTGAGCATCTTTACAGAGCTCTGGATACTCAGCATTTATTTTTGTGCCCTCCTACAAGTCCAAATGATTGTTCAGGACCACAAATGCTGAGGACAGGGGGACACTGGGGCTGTCCTGGGTGTTGGGTTTCAGCAGGAATCCTCTGGCCCCGGTGGCTGCTCCAGACAAGGGAGTTCAGGCCTTTGGCAACCCCGGGAGCTGCAGGAATTTCACTTTGCCTGACCTGCAGTTGCTGCCCTGCCTTGCACAGGTTCCAGGTGCATTTGGTGCGTCCAACTTGGCTTCAGGAGGTTGCATAAAACTCAAACCACAGCCCTGAGCGTGTGATGGGCTTGGTACAGGTCAGACAGGTTTGCTGTTAAGAAAAATACCCTCGAGAACCTCAGGAATAAATTTTTTTTGAGTCACTTTGCTGCTTCTTGGAGGGAGATTCATTCGGGTTCGTCCCTTTTCTGTGTGAAAATGGTACCAGTTCTTCACTCTGCAGTGCTGCCTGGGTTTTCCAGGTGATACAGAAGGATTCCTGGTGAAGAAAATCCCTGGAAAAGGATGTTCTGTTTAGCCTTGAGTGGAAAGGTGAACTGCAAAGCAAACACCACCCCCAAGGTCGCCAAATAAATGAGGGTTGGAGGAGTTCTCTGCTTTAGTTTTGCTTTCAATCCACCTCACTTTGTTGCTGCACAGTCAGAGATGAAGCCCTGCATGCTGTGTTGGTGCTGTAAGGCCTGACTTAGAGAAAATAATCAAATTTAATGGGAATCTGCAGTGTTCTGGCCAAGCAGAGGTGATGGCTGACTGTAAACCCTACCAAAATTAATGCAGAGGGAGCAGTGGGGTGGGCAAAGCTCCAGGCAGGGAGGGTGGAAAGCGTTTCCCTGAGGAACTGGCACTTCCTTGGCACACTTGTGGCTCGTTCTGCTTCACCATGGAAGGTTTGAATTCTTCCTTTTTTTTTTTTTTTTCTTAGGGAATTTTAGCTGCTGGGGGGGGGGGGGGGGTGTTTAGAGCAGTTCTTGAAATTACTCATTATGTGCTCAAGTAGTTCCTGGCAAAGTTGTATTGACTGAGGGCTGCTTATATTCCAAATAATCCCATTAAAAAAAAAAAAAAAACAACAAAACAACCTTCTGTGCTGGGATTTGTCACTTTGGGGACCTCCTGGGTGGCTTTGGTGACACCCAGGTCAGTGCATGGAGGATCTGCTGATGGCGAAAGCGTGAGTTTACAATAATTTATCACCATTTCTTTAGGATATTTCCTTGGAGAAACAATTTTGGAGCTCGGCGAGGGGTTGTGAGCTCGTTTTTCCTTCTCCTGAAGGCCAGGAATTGTTCCCTGGTGCATGGAGAGGCCCCCGCTCGAGGAGCTGTGTCCTCCCTGAGATAAAGCTGCTTTCTGCCTTGCAGATAAGAGCTGCTCTTCGGTTTGTGGTCGTGGCCAACGCAGCTGAGGTGTTCCCAGCAGAGCAGCTGAAGAATGGAGCTCTGTTTTCCCTTGCCAAGATTCCCTCTGTTCCTTCCCAGCTCCCTCCAGCGCACTCGGAATAATCAGCTGCCTCTAGGAGCTGAGCTCTGGGGTTTAACCATTTCCCAGTGGCCCTCATTCGGGGCAGAACCTCTCAAACCATGCCAGGAATTGGGATTTTTAGCCTCAGTTTTGTTGGGAGGCCTGAGTTCCATCAGGGAGGGAGGCAGGAACAGCTTTTATTTGTATTTAGGACCAAAGGGAGCACATGAAAAGATTAAACTCTTCCAGATATTGTAATTTAGTGATTCTTTTAGGCACTGATTCTTTCAAAGAGTCCTAACACTTCCTGGCCAGGCCTTGGAGGGAAAAAGAGCCCTGGACTGTTCCCAGCTGATGTTTTGGGGCTGGATTTGTGTGCAGTGAGGTGGATGTGACTGGGGAGAGCTGGGGCTGCAGGGTTGATTTTTAACAGCTTAATCAAACTGGAAGGCAGAGATGGACCTGGAGGGGAGAGTTCATCCCGTTCTGAGCATTCCAGCCCTTTTTTTTTTTTTCCCCCGTGATTTTCCGGGCTGCTTTTGCTCCAAGGCTGGAGTAATCTCAGCTCTTAGCACATCTCTCCCCCTCTGTCAGCCTCGATTGCTCAGCTGAACAATAAAGATTGAAGGGAACCCAGTTGAGCAACTTGCCCTGGTGTGAAAATTCCTGCAGGAGCTTCCCTGGGTTTTTATCTCTTCCTAATTTCATTGCGTGCTTTCCTTAGCGCCGTTAATGACATAATAAAATCAAAGGAGGGGAGGAGAATTGAGGGGAGCTGTAAAAAGGGATTTTATCTGAATTAAATTGCAACTGTGGCTTCATCCCCGTCTGTGTCCGTGAGCTGAGTGTGGAATTTGCTTGTTGTAATTCCCAATTATTGAATTAAAAAGTCCTTTAAGTTTCTCTCTCTATCTTTTCTCTCCTCAGACTAAATTCCATCTGTTTATCTTTGAATACACTGAATTTTGTGGGCATCAAACCCCAGCTTTGCCATTCCCTCTCTGGGACACTCCTGTGCTCCTCCAAACTGTGATTCCTGCTGGGGCTGTCCAAGGGAAAAAAGCAAACATTTCTCAGCAAATAGGGGCTGTTTGCTTTGCAGTTTGTCTGTCCCTGCTGGGGACAGGAGAAGGGGAATTCATTCACAACTCCCCAGGGTTTGGGACAGGTCTGAATTCCGCAGAACATCACAGTTTTTTTCGGGAATCACGGGATTTTTCAGGTGGGAAAAGACCTTTAGGGTCAAGTCCTTGTCACCAAGTGCCACATCCTCACTGCTGTTAAATCCCTGCAGGGATGGGGACTCCACCACTGCCCTGCCAACCTTTTCCATGATGAAATTTTCCCTAAAATCCAACCTAAACCTCCCCTGGCACAACCCGAGGCTGTTCCCCTCTTGTCCTGTCTCCCCACCCAGCTCCTTTCCTGGTTTGGGTTGGAAAGACCTTAAAAATCCTCCCATTCCATCCTTTTCCTCCACATTTCAGATCTCTTCTTCCTGCTGGAATTTGCTGTTGATCTGCCCTGGGAAAGCAGAGCTGGCAAAATACAGAAAAGAGGAATTTCAGGCAGCTTTTGAGGCCAAACTTTTCCATAAAATTTTGTTTTGGAATTAACAGAATTGCTGGATAATCCCCCAAACCTTCAGCATCATTTTAAATTCTTTCAATTTTGCTTTGTTTTTAATTACTCCCATCCCAATTTGTGTTTGTTTCTTATTTGAGATGCTGCTCCCTGGAACTCCTTGGCCCTTCTGCTGAACAATTAATAATTTGAAGATAATTTCAGCTATGCTAGAGAAGGATCTTCCCTATTTTCCCAACTTGGGGAATAATCTTGAATCCCTGGCTGAGTTCCATGCTGGAGCTGGGTGTGGAGTAAAAGCTCTGTACTTTCAATAACTGCTCCTGAATTTTGGTGTGGAGGCACAGTGTGTGTTGCTCATCAACCCTTAATTCCCAAATTCACCTTTTCCAGTGATTTTCCCTCTTTATTCCTCAGGGAATGCTTTGCTCTGCAGCCCCGAGGAGCTGAGGATCCAGATGTGTGACAGGGACTTGTGTAATTCCTATAAAAATAACCCAGGAGTGGGTTAGGAAAAAAAACCACATTTAATCCCCAGCTTTTTTTTTGTTGGTTTTTGGTTTGGTTTTTTTTTTTTAATTCTGGCTTTGTAAACACAAGGAATGACTGTGCGGGGAGAGATCCAAAATACAGGGATTTAACAAAAATATCCAGCTGCTCCACGTGGCTTTTGCTGGGTTACTTAAATAAGTGAGTCAGGTTGATGGAGATGCAAAATAATGGCTGGTTTTTAATGGCCAAACTTGAAATTCGTGCTAAATTTTAAAATAATCTTTGTTGTCTGTGGCTCCAATGGGAATTATTGGTCAAAATAACCCCCCTGACATCAGAATCCAGCCCGAGTCCAAATTAAAATCCAGCTCTGAGGCCAGCAAAGGGGAATAAAAATACTAAATAAATGCTATTTTTGCATTTGAGCCTCTGCATGTTCAGGGCAGATTTGATGTGTAAAATTGAGCATGTAAACAGGTGTTTGTAGGCTCAGGGCAGTGGGCACTAAAAATAAAAAAAAGGAATGTGCCTGAACAAGATAAAAGGGAATATTGTGGAGTAAATGAATCTCATCTTTCTGCAAAAACAAATCCAGCCTTAATAAAATCTCTTTAATTTGGCACATTTCCTTCCAGGCCTCTCTTTCTCAGCCATCTCTCCAAATTATATTTTAAAAGAAAGTTGCATTTTGCATTGCTAAGCCCTTTAGCAAGATTTCTATTTTTGGTGGGGGGAAAGGAGGGTTATTTTTGGCAGAGATAAATCTGATATTGTGACCTACATTCCTTTATTCCAGGCAGGGGAGGGATGAAATCTCCACCTGTGATTTCCTTCATGCTTTGGCTGAAAGGAAAGGGAATTTTACAATGCGTTTTTTTTCCAGGCCTGTGAGATAAGGAGGAAGGAGAAGGGAAGGAAACGGCTGCAGGTAGTAATTAGAAATAATTAACTGTGTGTTCTTCAAGTGCAGAATAATTAATGGATCATCTCTGCTCTCGTTCCTTGGGGGAGTTTTTGTTCTCTTGCTCTGATGCGAGGGAACTTTTCTGGTGCTGCTGTTTAGGTCATGTCGGGTGTTAAATCCCCTGAAAACCTGGAGTTATCCCTCCCTGCATTTCCAAAACACCCTCAGGAGTTGGAAATCTCTGGATTTGTGTTTTCCCAAAGCTCTGGGAAGTGAGGAGAAGCTTTGGGATGACCAAATTGGAGCCTTGAGGGCCTGAAGGGGATGACAAAAAAGATGGAGAGAAGCGATTTCCAAGGGCCTGGAGCCCCAGGACACAGGGAATGGCTTCAAACTGACACAGGACAGGGAGAGGTGGGATATTGGGAAGGAATTTTTGGCCCTGTGAAGGAATTTGGGGTGGAATCCCCAGAGAAGCTGTGGCTGCCCCATCCCTGGAAGTGCCCAAGGCCAAATTGGAGCGACCTGGGGATGGTACAAGGTGTGGGGTGGGATGAGATGATCCTAAAAGTTCTTCCTGACCCAAACCATCCCGGAATTCTGTGCTGATTAAAGGTCCCCAGGTGTGTTTTTCCCCCTCTGGAGCGAGGATGAGGCTTCCTTCATCCCAAATTGGTCACGCCCGAGTTCAGCCAAGGCTGAGCTGTCTTTGCTTTGTGTTTAAAATCCACCACAAGCCAGGCCTGGGAAATGAGGGCTGCTGCTAATTTATGAGGGGGAAAAAAAATAGGTCAGCAAGTCTGAAAGGTGCTGACAAGCATAAAGTACCTGAGATTGTTAAAAAAAAGGGGGGAAAAAGAGGCTGGGAATTTTTTTTTTTTTTTCCAAGTAAGCGAAATGTTGCGCTTGAGGTTTCGCGGGCATCAGAGGGAGCAGGAGGCAAGGAGCTGCCTGAATTTGGGAATTCTCATTTCCTAACTGCACATTCCTTGAAAGGAACCTTCCAGAGTGGGGCTGTTGGAGGAGCTTTGTGGTTTGGAAAAGTGATTTCTGCCACGGCCCTTTTTGTGAGCAGCTCCAAGGCCATTTCCCTGTGCCACCTCGGGGTTTTCACGGCAGCAATTCCAGTTCTGAATATTCCAGGCTGAAAAAGCTGCAGCATAAAAGGCAGAAATATGAGAAAGAGCTAAAAAAGCAGATCATTCCGTTTAAGTAGAATTATTTCTTCATCCACACGCTGCAGCCAAGGTCAGGCCGACCTTTCCTCTCGTGGGATGGGTTTGGGACATCTCAGAGCAGGAAAAACCTGTGCAAATCACCCTGGGAAAGAAAAGGGAGTCCTGAAACCACCAGATCAAATCCCAGAATGGCCTTTGTGGCACGTGTGAGGCACTGGATCCCTCTCTTCCCAAAAATAACCTCCACTTGCTCGTGGCTGGCCTTGGGGACTCGCTTCTGGGACTATTTTTTCCCCCTTTTCCAGAGGGTTTTAAATTTCCACCTTCCTTCTGCAGTATCTCGTTGCTCAGCAGTCCCAAGGAGCCACCAAAATCCTCACTGGGAGAGGGCAGAGCAGGATGTGCTCCTTTTCCCTGGAAATTATGGATATTTTGGTGTTTGATTGCAGCTGAGTTCCTTGTGGGGTGAGAAAGGTGGATATGAGTGGCACAGTTTTTATCTGGCACCAAAATACCCCCCTCAAAAAATACATTTACACCTTAAAGGAAGGAAATGGCACCAGGATCCTGGAAATGGCCTTTTTCTGGGAATTAAGAGAGAATTTTCCTGCTGAAAACAGCCCTGGGGGTGGGTCACTCCCTCTCCCTGTGCTTTATCACCTGGGATATTTCCAACTTTTGACCTTTTTCCTTTGGTTTCGGGTTCCATTTAGGAGCTGTAGCTCTTCTGCCCCCGTGGAAGTGTGACTGGTATGGGTAATGGTGTGAGAGAAGGTCCAGTGGAATTCCAGAGGGATGTGGAGCCCGTCACAGCCCGAATTCCAGCAGAGGTGAGAGCAAGGGCTGGGCTGGGAATCCAAAGCAGCTCCAGGGAGGGAATTCTGCCCAACTCAGGTGAGATCCCACCTGGAATTCTGCATCCAGCCCTGGCTCCTGGCACAGAAGGATGTGGAGATGTTGGAGAGAGTCCAGAGGAAACACCAGGATGATCAAAGGGATGGAACAGCTCTGCTGTGGGAAAAGGCTGGGAAAATTGGGATTGTCCAGCCTGGAAAAGCTCCAGGGTGACCTAATTGTGACTTTCCAGTGCCTGAAGGAGCCATGAGAAACGTGGGGAGAGACTTTGGACAAGGCATGGAGGGACAGGACACAGGACACATTGGAAAAGGGGAATTTGGATGGGATTTTGGGATGGAATTCCTCCCCGTGAGGGCGAGGAGGGAATGGGATGGAATTCCCAGAGCAGCTGTGGCTGCCCCATCCCTGGAAGTGTCCCAGGCCAGGCTGGAGCACCCTGGGATGGGATAGAAGATGTCCCTGCCCATGGAATGGGATGAGTTTGGAATCCTTCCGACCCAAACCAGTCTGGGATTGGAGCTCTGGGTTCCTAAAATCCTCTGTGTTTGTGTAACCCATGGAATGCTCCCCTCTGAGCAGATCCAAGCATTCCCATCCCCCTTGGGAAGAGCTTGGGCACTCCCAGCTGACAGCCAGAGCAATTCCCTGCCCAGGGTTCAGTGGCAGAGCTGCACCAGGGCCACCAATCCTGGTTTCCCTGCTCCTGGCCTCGTTGGAATCTCTGGAAAAGGAGGTGATGCCAAACCTTTGCTCTGGTTTAGCCCAAATCTGGGGCTGAAGTTCAGCTTTGCTTGGTTACCCTCAAGGCACAGCTTGGGAGGGGGGGAATAGAGCTGATCCAGGGGTTTTGGCCATAAACATTAACTTTGGAGTTGGGAAATGTCCTCAAAACAAGGAAAATGTTAACTCCTCTCGTCCACAGAGTGGCAAAAGTTCACACGTCGAGCCTGGGCTTGTCCTCACTCCAGGAGCTCCACGGGGTTGGATTTTGTGGTGTTTATTTGCTCTCTGTGGGAGAAAAATGCTGATTTTAGAAGTCTGAGCTGTGGCAGGAGTGCCAAGAATAAAATCCCTCCCGTTGCATCCATCAGAGGGGGAAAACTGCCTGGTTTTATCCTCAGGAGCTTGGGAATGATGTGGGAACAGGGCTTGAGTGCTTCTCTACCAGAAACTTCCCTTCTGTCCATGCCTAAATGGTGGGGAGGGAGAAAAAAAGAGAAATAATAGGGAGAAAACAGCACATGCAGGAGGAATTCTTGGAATTTTGCCTCATGATCCGACCAGGAATTCACTGTGCTGGGAATTGAGTGAAACATTTTAACCCAAATCCTGCCCGAGGGGTGAAAGCTGCAGCAAAGGTGAAATTTTATTCTTTGTGGGATTGACTTTGTCCCACTTATCCCATGCTTTTTCCAGGATAACCAGGAGAAGAAGAAAGTGCTGAACTCCCTGATGTCTGGGGCTCTGGCTGGGGCTGTGGCTAAAACTGCAGTGGCTCCTCTGGACAGGACAAAAATCATGTTCCAAGGTGAGTCCTCTGGGCTTTTCCTGTATTTTTTTTTTTTTATTTTGAGCTTCCCATCTGCTCATCCAGCTCCTTTTCCAGGAGTGTGAGGAGATGTGGAGACACTGGGAAGAGGGAATTGGGCTATGGGAGTTCCCTGCTGAAGGCTGGATGCCCAAATTGTGCCCAAACTGGGAGGTGAAAGGCACTGGAGCTGCTGCATCCTTGGATTTGTGTCCCCTGGAACCCCTGAATTGTAGCAGAAAAGGGAATTCTTCTGACTGGAGTAGAGAATTCCCTTGTGTTTAGCAGGATTTGGGGGTTTTGGGATCTGTTGCAGTGCAGGGACTGTCAGCTCCTCCAGTTATCCCAAAGGGAGCAGCACAGCCCTTTAATTCAGTGGACATTTGGGAAAGCCAAGAATTTTAAATCTGGTGACATCCCAGATTAACTGAATTGGGCTCCATCTAATCCCTGGCTGACTTTTAATTTAGAATTGATTTTTTTCCTCTCATGATTTTCATTCTGGGCAGAGCAAGGAGCTCTGGAATTGCTGGGATATGAATCAGGGAGTCCAGGGAGCCAAATCCTGGGCTGGGGTTGCACCTGGGACCTGAATTTTTTGGGTTTTCCTGCCAAAAAATCACACCCAGGTTCATCTCAGGGTGGAAATCTCAGGAGCAGGGATAAGAGGGAAGCCACAGAGCTGGGGTGAGCCAGGAGCTGATGGAGGGAATCACCTGGAATTTGGACAGGCCACTTTCCTAAAAATCCCTCTTTGGTTTGGTCCATCCCAAAGGCTGGAAAGGATGGGATTAAAATGTTCCAACTGGAGCAATTTCTTGGGATCTGATGGATTTTTTGAAAACCCTAAAGGGTTTTATTCCCTGTCTGTGAGGAAGGAAAACACCTCTGGATCATCAAAGTGATCTCTTGAATTAAAAACTGGGGAATGGGGCTTGGAGCAACCTGGAATAGTGAAAAATATCCATGGCAGAGGGATGGAACAGGATGAATTTTCCCAACCCAAACCACCCCACAACTCAATAAATTTCCCTGTGGCAGAGGGAGAAAACCTTTTGAAGGAATAAAACCACCTCAATAACCAGTGACGGTGATTTCATTCCTTTAAAAAAAAATAATAAATAAAAACAAAAGCATTGAATTGCACAAAGGAGCAGCAGTGGGGAAAATGGATTTGCATGGGATTGTTGGATACACTCGAGAGGCTCCTGGGTCTCAGATGAGCGAGGAAGAAGCTGCAGCAGCCCCTTAATTGGAGCCACATTTCATTAGAGATTTCCAACCAGGGTTTTTTTTCCCTTCCCTGCTGCAAAGCAGAGCTGCCAAACAAATCCTGCTTCCCGAGGCCTCGTGGATTCCATGGATAAGGAGGTGCTGTCACTTTGGATGGAAGCAGGAGAAGGAAAAAAAACCAGGGAGTTCATTTGAGTTTTGCTCTCATGGAGCTGCTCTTGCGTGGAGCTTCGCTCGCTCCTCGCTGGATTCTGGAATTAGGCTGGGATCTGGGCATGGAAATGCTCTGAAAAATAAGTGAACGGTGCAGTTTCGATGGTTTTCCTTAATGAATTTTATTTTTATTTATTCATTTATTCCACACAAACTGGATTTTCGTAACAGGCGGTGGAGGGGGGGGAAAAAAAATGGACTTTTGTGCTAAATTATGGGAGCATTTAGCAGTGGAAAGCCTTTATTATAAAGAATTTCTGTTTCCTCTTGAATTCAGTCTTTTCCTTCTATTTTTATCCCTTCAGCCAAAACACCTGTGTGGTTTATTTAGGGATTCATGGATCAAATATTGATTTTTATGTCTTGCAAGCCCTAATGTTCTTTTTCTTTTTTTTTCCTTTTTAGTGTCTTCAAAAAGATTTTCTGCCAAGGTGAGGTGATGTCTGTGTGCTGTTGCCCTGAAGTGTTTGATTAATCTTTTGTTGGCCTTTATTTCACTTTTTTGGGGGGTTTATCAGCAGCATTCCATGAAAACACAGAGGGAAAGGCTCGGAATGGTGTTGTTAATTATGGGATTAATTAGGACAGTGGTTGTTGGGGGGGTTCAAACTCCAGGTTGTACCTGTGATGTGACAATAAATGTGACATCACTTGGGGCTTTGGGTTTTGGGACTTTTCTTATTGATTTGGGGACCTTTCCTGGTGATTTTGGGACATTTTCTTGTGTTTATGGGTCCTTTCCTGATGATTTTGGGACCTTTCCTGGTGATTTTGGGACCTTTCCTGATGATTTTGGGACCTTTCCTGGTGATTTTGGGACCTTTCCTTATGATTTTGGGACATTTTCTTGTGCTTTTGGGACATTTTCT
>VZRV01000396.1:3284-21047 GCA_013398115.1 Falcunculus frontatus
CCCCCGCTCCGCTCCATTTATTCATTATGCAAACGAGAATTGCTTCACTCCTGGAAGTTGGGCTCCACTTCAAAGGGGCGCCCTGCCTGCGCTCCCCGCCCTGCTCTCCCAAAACCCCAACACCCCAAACCAGGAGCACCCGTTGCTTGGCCGGGATGGGGAAACCGAGGCACAGCGGCCGGGCAGCCCCGTTGGGAAACCCCGGCCCTTTTTGCGACATCGGCCCAACCGAATTATCCGCCACCCTCCTGGGCCATCCCCGCTCTACGGGCGACCACCCTGCCTCAGTTTACCCACTTACCACCCCGCAGGGAGCCGGGACGCCGGGCACCGACCGAGACACCCGCCCGGCCACCCAGCAGCCGGCTGGGCCACGCCGCGCCTCGCCCCTCGTTAGCGGGAGAGCCTGACGAGCCTGACCCACTTCCCCGAGCGCCGGGAGGATTAATTGGTTCCTTTGCTCGCGCGAAGCCGCCGGGAGCTGGGGCAGGTGCCAGGCGGGATTAGCAAAGCATGAGAGCGCAGCTCGCGGGGCCCGGCCCTGCCCACGCCGCACCGGGCATCCCCGATCGCCACCGGGAGGGGAGGGACACCCCTCCCTGGGGGATGCTCGGCCTCCCCATGGGGCTCCCCCACGGAATGGGATGCGGCCGTGTTGGGGACATGCGGCCTGCGGTCCCCAGTGGGATGCCCAACCCCAAGGGATGCCCGTTCTAGGGAAACTGAGGCACAGGCTCCACCACATTCCCTGCAGCCCGGCACCCTGGGAGCATCTACCAGTAGGGACACAGGATCAAGAGGAGCGAGCGGTTGCCTCCCATTGTAAATAAGCAGCTCAGCGATGATTTCCTGCTCTTGTTGACCTTTGACTATGCAGAATAAAGACATAAATCCATATTTTAAACCCATCTGAGCGCCAGCCAGGCCCACAAAGCCATTTACAGCCTGCGATTTGGACGGGGCAGTGAGCAGGAAAGCGATGGTTTCTCGAGGTGACATTCCCCAGGAGGGAAATGAAGTGTTTTATTTGCAGATATATAGGGCACGGTCGTTCCTCCGCTTCCCCTTCCCTCCGCCCTCGGCTCATAAATAAAACATACGGCCGTGTAACCGGCTAATTACGGGAGGATGGCAAAACCCCGCCGGTCGCTGGGAAAAGAAATCAGCTTTTTAATCAGCCCACTTTCCTCCCCATCTAACTTAAGGAGAAACGGGCATTTCGGGTGCCAGGATGGAGCCGAGACTCTCCGGCGGCTCGTAGGCTCCCTCTGGGGTTGTGCACCCCGATCCCTCGGGGCAGGTTTGGGTTTGCTTTGGATTGGGGGGGTTCAAGCTGCTTCTGGTGGTTTTTTTTTTTTTTTCCCCTGGCTGGGAAAAGGATGTCTTTGAAAAGTCTAATTGTTCCTTACACATTAGATACATTAATGAGGTCTCTGATCAAGCGGCTGGCTCTCCGGCAAGGAGGCTTCAAGTAGCAATTTTCCATTTGTGTTTCAAATTTTAATGAATGTTCCTGTCTCCGGCTGCGATGCGCGGTGATAATCCGTACGGCTCGGGTCAGCGCCGGAGCAGGGGCTGCCGCACGGGAGGGCTTGTACAAGGGTTTGATTTCTTTGGGGAATAGTTCATACAAAAAATGGTAATGGCAGAAGACAGTCTTCCTTCCCCCTCGGCTGCCAGAGCCCAAGAGCTACAAATCAGAGGGTTATTATTTCTTTCCGATGTCCCTAAAGTATCCTATATCTTTAGCGGGAGAGTAAAGTTCAGCCCTGATAAGATTGCGGCGCTGGGTGAGACGAGCTTTTCCTTTCCTCCTGCCTTGTTTTTTCTTCCCTCCACCTCCATCTCCCTCTCCCTCCATCCCTGAGGAGGCCAGAGGGGTGTCCCCTAGGGCCCCCCCGAGAGCCCCAGCGCCCCACATCCAAGGGCCGGATCCGGAACCCACCCCGCCAGGACAAGATTTGTATAACCTTGTTTTGGCATGCCTGCCATTAACTTAATTTAACATCCATATTGCCGCTACTTAATTAAATAGATGAACTCATTTTACATTTGCAAGTCTTAATTCATCCTGAACAAAATTGGCCATGTTTCGTTCTTTCTACGCTACCAGCTCCCCGGAACAAATGACTGCCTTTTGTAGTTAACTGCTAGTACAGGTTAAAAGCTAATTAGCAGCCCGGGTTGGGTGTTAACTTCCTTATTTATCACCCGGCGCCACTCGGTGAGCGAGGGGGCGAGGGCTGGCACTTCCCGCTCCCTGCGTGGGCCCCCGGTCCCGCAGGGTCGGGGCAGCGGCGCTGGATGCGGGAGGGATGCGCCGTGCGTGGCACACGGTGAGGGGCACATGGGGCTCAGGGCACGGTGCCTGACCACGGGGCTCGATGCAGGGGGCTCCTGATGCCCACAGCGCTCGGTGCAGGGGGCCTGGCACATCACACAGGTGTGTGGGACGCGTGGTGCTTGGCATGGGGGGTCAGCGTGCCATGACCCCCATCGTGCGATGCGTCGTTTTCAGTGCGTGATGCTTGACGTGGTCGTGTGTGGGGCTCAGCACACCGTGCCCACAGGTGACAGGGCACATGGGACACGGTGCACGACACGTGGTCCATCAGGGATGATGCACGGAGGGTCAGTGCATGGGCCGTGACACACGTGGCGCTTGGCACGGTGGTGCTCAGTGCATCACGTAGCACCCAAACATCTCCCTGGAGAGCAGCCCTCCACCTCACCACCCCGCCAAGCCACCACGGGCTCTGCCGTGCCCAGCACAACCTCCCTGGAGGTCTCTGGGGAGAGGCCCCAAAGCAAGCACCACCCCGGTTTTCCAGTCACGCTCCCACGCAGGCTGTGCCAGGGGTGTCCGCACCAAGGGGCGATGCCTGGAAGCTGCCGAGCCTCCCCACATCCCACCCACGCGCCCCCCGTGTGGCGCTGGCTGCGGCAGGGGGCACGGCAGGGCTGGGGGACACCGGGGACCCCGCTGGCAGGGCAGCCAGTCTGCGCTGAGCCTGGCAGGAAGCCGCTCCGGGAAGGCTCATCTGGTTTGACTAACAAATCGCTAACTGCTTCCCCCGAGGCAGGTGGAAGGAAACAAGCTCCGTGGCTGTAAACAACCCCCCCGGCCCCCTCTTCCCACCCACGGCCCCTCACAGCCCTCCCCAAGCACTGGCCGGGGGCAGGTTGAGACAGAAAACACTTGTGCAACACCCCCTTGGTGCTCTGATGCAAGCCCTGACAGGGGGACAGGGCCCCCCCAGCCCTCGCCCGGCGCTCAGGGACGCTGGCACCCTGGGCAGGGCGTGGGGTGACGCAGAGCTTGAGCCAGCCCAGGCTGGCCCTGCAGGACAACACCTCGCTGGCGCCTGCCATCACGTCCCAGCTGCCGGCATGACTCAAGGGGACGAGCCGAGGTGGTGGCACGGGGCAGCCAGGGGCAAAGCCCACCACGCTGGTGACACTGCGGTCCCTCTGCCAGCACCGGCCAGTGCTGGGGTCCCCAAAGAGCAGCGTGCCCAGCAGAGGCGACCATTGGTGATGGCAATGTCCAGCCCCGCTAACGGGGACGTGGCAGAGGTGGCGTGGGGACGAAGTGGCGGGAGGGGACTGATAGGCATCTCCCTGGCCTTGTAAACCGATCTGCCCCCACCTGCTGAAATAACAGCGAGGGGAGGCAGCTCTGGTTACCGGCAGTGCCGGGGGCCGGCTGGGTGCCAGCGCCCTTGGCCGAGGGCCAGGCAGCTCCGCGGGCACCGAGCGGGGACCCCCGTGTCCACCCCCCTTGCCGCAGGCATCGCACGGAGCTGCTCGTCCCGCTCCCCGGCGTCACCACCCCGCCTGCTCCCTCCCCACCCGGTATTTCAGGTCTGGCACCCAAGCCGGCGCCTTCGGGAGCCAGCGGTCCCGCAGGGACATCACCCCTGCCCGGGGCCACCGCCGTGGGGATGACACCAGCCACGCCGCGTAGGAGCAGGAATAATTGTGCCGGTTATCCCGAGCGGTTTTGGCTGCATCCCCTTGGCACAGAGGGGGTCAGAGCCCGGCAGCACCAGGTTGAGGAGCTACCATGGCCAAAAAAGCCAAGCCTGGTGGCTGGATCCAGCCCCTTTGGGAGGAAGGATAAGCGCTACCAGGTCCCCTCGCTCCCCCCAGGCCCCACCAGGACCCCATCCCAAATCCCTGCCATCAGCAGAAGCGAAGGAGCGGGGCCGTACGGAGCGAGGGTGATAGATAACAGCCCTCTGTGCCGGCGAGATAAATAGCCCCAGCAGCGCCAAGCTGTACTCGGCCAGAAGCTAATAGGGGCTGTCAGGGCGGTTTAGAGGAGCAGAGCATCGTTTCGGGGCCCGGCTGGGAGGACGCCGAGGGGAAGTGACAAGGAAGCTGAGCAGAAAGCGACAGGCAGTACACAAAGAGCATGTCCTCTGTAAGTGGTGATAAACCTTGGAAAAAAAAAGAAAAGCTAAATCAGTTGTTTAGCCGATGTACCACATGCTGACAGGGCAAATGTGAAGGCTTTTATGGCCACATGGGTTTTCATTTGCAGTTATTCATAGCGGAGCCGGGCGCTTTATCTCACTTTACATTATGTGCAACCACAATGCAGACACTTGCACCGCAACGCATTGCCTCCCTGGAAAATATTAATATGTAAATGTCAGGCTCGGAGGGCAGCGAGGGAATGGCAGGCAGGGAGCAGGCCGGGAGATAAAACCTGCCCTGGAAGGGAGGGGGGCAAGCAGGACCCCCAGCCCGCACCCAGGGGTGTGCAGGAAGGGAGAGGCACACCTGGGATGGAGCGTGCAGAGAGGAGCTTGGGGTGTGCGTTTGTGTGTGTGCACCATGCACAGCCTCAGCAGAGAGGGATGGGTGTGTGTGAGCACAAACACGTGTGCTCAACATCCCTCAGCAGAGAGGGATGAGTGCTTGTGAGCACACACACGTGTGCGCAATGTCCCTCCGCAGAGAGGGAGGAGTGTGTGTGAGCACAAACGTGTGCACAACGTCCCTCAGCAGAGAGGGAGGAGTGTGTGTGAGCACAAACGTGTGCACAACGTCCCTCAGCAGAGAGGGAGGAGTGTGTGTGAGCACAAACGTGTGCACAACGTCCCTCAGCAGAGAGGGAGGAGTGTGTGTGAGCACAAACGTGTGCACAACGTCCCTCAGCAGAGAGGGAGGAGTGTGTGTGAGCACAAACGTGTGCACAACGTCCCTCAGCAGAGAGGGAGGAGTGTGTGTGAGCACAAACGTGTGCACAACGTCCCTCAGCAGAGAGGGATGAGTTCATGTGTGTGCACTCACATGCGTGTGCACAACACCCTTTAGCAGAGAGGGATGGATTCACATGTGTGCACTCACATGCGTGTGCACAACACCCTTTAGCAGAGAGGGATGAGTTCATGTGTGTGCACTTACACATTTGTGCACAACACCCTTTAGCAGAGAGGGATGGGTGTGTGTGAGCACAAACACGTGTGCACAACACCCTTTAGCAGAGAGGGATGGATTCACATGTGTGCACTCACACGTGTGTGCACAACACCCTTTAGCAGAGAGGGATGAGTTCATGTGTGTGCACTCACACGCGTGTGCACAACACCCCCTTCACAGCACAGGATGCGCTCGTGCCTCACCTCTGCAGGAGCACAGACAACCTCGGTGCCCTGACACATCACACATCCACGTACAACCCCACAACTCCACCCCACGCACCCCTGAGCACCTCTGTGCACCCATGACAGTCCCCATCCTGAATTCCCAGGGAGCTGTGCCCATCCCGAGGGATGCGTGGCAAGGCCATGGGCCACCACGCCGGGCTGGGAGGCAGCCCCGGCCGGGCAGAACGCGCCGGCGCAGCGTGCCAGAGCCTGCACAGCCCCGGCGGGCAGCGCTCCAGCCATGCCTGCTGTTCCCGGGCTCCGTTCCTCTCCAAGAGCCTCCAGCCCCGGGGTAGTGCCAGACTGACAGCCTGGAGGCTATTTATTCGCAGGCAGAGGCAGCGGGAGCTGCTGGCGGATGCAGCCGCCTTTGTCCTACAGGGAAGTTTGCTCCCTGCCTCCTGCCTGCCCCCCATCTCCCTTGGTTTTCCACCTCCACACCCCGATGCACCATCCAAACGCAGGGAGGCGTTTGGGCGAGTTCCCAGCCCAGGGTTCCCAGCCCCGATGCCCACTGTGCCATGGCAGGACTCGCCACAAGGCCCTGGCACACAGGGACACACACAGGCAGCTGCCACGCTCCCCCCCACCCCAGCAGCCCTCAGCATCACCCAGCCGGGCCGAGGCGCTGGAGGTGGCACCCCAAAGGTGGTGGGGGTAGGAGGAGGGTGGGCACCCACCCCTGGGCTTTGCTCCTCGGCACGGTGCCCGCCGGGCTGGGGGGCATCTCCAAAATGCGGCCCCCTCGGCCGTTACCAGGAGAATCGCTGGCAGCCGGCGCTGGCACGGGGACAAGCCTGGGAGGGAAGTGGCCCCCCAGCACCTCGGAGAAGGGAACAATCCCTGGGCATTTCTTTTTTGGCAGGCCCCGGGTGCCCCCCCTCTGCACCCCCCGTCCTCCTCCCGCGCTCGGGCGCGGGGACACAATTAAATCAGTGTTCTGCTAACAATCTGCCGGCTAATAAGACATTTTCCTCCCTCTCCCTCCTCCCCCCCACTCCACCCCAATCCGTGTGTGATGGGAGCGCTTTGATATGAGAGTGGACTCTAATGGGTTCGGTGTAAGGGAGCCTTAATTTATTACGTGCCTGTAATTGATGTTTGTATAAAGTAGCTCTTACAGCTCCTCAGAGCGGGAGATGAAAAGCAATCAGTCAGCCATTTGCCTCCAAAGGAAGGAGAGAGGAGAAGACAGACAGCGAGAAAGAACCAGACATACTCATCAAGCCTGGAGAAAAACCCAGAAAACGAGGGAACAAACAAAATCACCCCCGCGCAGCCTCACCAGCAGCTCTGGCACCGCTGGGTATCACTGCCAGCATCCCTGGGTACCACCACCAGCATCTCTGGATAGCACTGCCAGCATCCCTGGGTATCAGCATCAACATCCCTGGGTGGTGCTGCCAGCATCCCTGGGTACCACTGCCAGCACCCTTGGGTGTTGCTGCAAGCATCTCTGGTACTGCTGTCAGCATCCCTGGGTATCTACACCAGTATCCCCGGATATCAACACCAGCATCCCTGGGTATCAACACCAGCATCCCTGGGTACCACTGCCAGCATCCCTGGGTACCAGCTGCCACAATCTTGGGTACCCCACCACCCCCACATTCCCAGGGCCGCATCCTGATGGGAATGCCGGGGGTGGGCAGCCTCGTGGAGCGGCGGCAGGGCAGGATGCGATGCCAGGGCAGGATGCGATGCCAGGGCAGGATGTGGCCCCCTCCCATGCTGGCCAGGGCTGATGAGGCTGCAGCAGCCGGTGCTGAGCTGCTCTAATGACGGCGGGCGCTGGGGAGTCACGTGCTGCCCAGCGCCGGCTGGGGAGCCGTACGTCACCGGCCCCGGCAAAAAATCGGTGCTAAATTGAATCAATCCATCTTGGAAATGGCTCTTGTCAGCCGGTGTCAGGGAGAGCGTCTGCAGGAGCGGGATCAGGCGGGGGCAGGCCGGCGAGGGCCAGGCGGGCGGCTCTGCTGCCGCAGCACTGCTGGGTGTCTCCTGACCCCCCCCCATATGCTGGATATGGGGGGTCCTCCTGCTGTCAGGGGGGGCAGAGCAGGATGGGGATCCTCGTCCATCCAGCAGGGAAAGCAGAGCCCGGAGCAGACTGCGTTGCCTCAGCTTCCCCACACTCTGTGCCCCTCTATCTGGTGAAGGAGGGCAGTTCCACACCTGGGAAAAACCACTGGAGACCCCCCCCAGTGCCCACGTGCACCCCAACACCGTGCCCAGGGCAGAGTGTGCCAAGCTGGAAGGATGATTCCGCACCAGGGAGACAAAGACGCCGGCACTTGACACAAATATAGATGGATCCTCCGAGTACGGACCCCGCAGCCAGGCAAATTAAAACGTAGCGCGAGAGGGGGGACGGAAACAGCCCCGGTGATTGATTTTCCATCCAGACATTCAAACCAACCGAATATGTCACCCAGACAAGCCCTCGGAAAGCGGCGGCAAGCCCAGATTTATCCTCTGCTTGGACCGGAGACCATCAATCCCTATCCAACTCTGGGAAATGGCTTCACGCCCCTGCCTTCCCATCACGGTGCCCATCCCATTGCCGGGACAGCGGGTGGCATGGGCACCACGATGGGAAGACGGGGTGCAGGAGCCATCACCGCGCCAGGAAAGAGGATCCAGGCACAGGGACGCATACCCAGGCTGCTAACGAAGGCAATTAGAGGGGAAAGCATCCCTCGCACCGCTTCTCCTAATTAAGAACCATCCAATTCCCCAGCCCGCCTGTTCCCCGGCTCCGGTACAGCCTGTTATTTACCTGCAGCTAATAGGTTGGGCGCAGCTAATGATAGTCTTGTATCAAATGGCTGGATCTTGGCTTCTGACAGCTTTAAAGACCCGTCTCGGGGACACAAGGGTTTCTAATTACGGGGTTCGTCACGGGAAGGCTGGGTTCAACGCCAGTCACTCTCCCCGGGTGACATTTCTGCCCGGATTGGAAATCTAAACACAGCCCAGCCAGTTAAGGTTAAAAATACGGCGCTTGACAAGACAAGGGATCATAATTTGGGTCACCGCCGGGTTTAATTAATTGGAATGGAGCAATCAAAGCACAGCGTGCGGTAATTACAGCCCTGGTTGGGGCAGGGCTGGGGGAGGCGGGCGAAGGGATGGGGGGGATGCTCCCCACCGTGGGGACGGGCAGGGAGGCATCGCCCTCGCCCCGGGGTGCAGGCAGGCATCGCGTGCAAGGAGCTGGCAGGGCAGGCAGGGAGATGGCGAAGGAAGCGAGCTGGGAGCTTCCAAGCACGCCATTCCCAGAGGATCCCACACCGGCCCCACAGGAATTCTGGCCAGGCAAAGCGGGTTCCATCCCCAGTGTCCCCATCCCCACGGTGCCACGCGGCCGCAGCCCAAGCTCTCCCAGGCACCACCGCGGCTCTGCCGGGGCCTCGCCGAGTGATTTATTCTCACCAATTACCGGGGCACTTTTCCCTTCGCCAGGACCACGCTTAATTGATTGGAACCTATTGAAAACAAATTAACAGGCACCGGGGCGCAGGGACCTGTTTATGGCCCCTCCGTGGGGCAGCGAGGAGGACACGTGAGTGGCTGTGACACGTGGGTGATGCACAGTGGGATCAAGAAGAGGAAGGTGGCACAACCCCAGTATCCCCCTAAATATCCCCAGCGCTGCTCACTGGCTCCTCTGCGACGGTTAATGCTGATGCAAGGGGAAACTGAGGCAGGGAGCAGCATGGAGCTCACATCCTGGCACTTCCTTGCTGGAAAAGCTGTCCGTGGTATGGAAAGGATCGAAACGTTCCTCCCCACCCCAGTGCCCCGGAGGAGGGATGCTCACGACGGTGACCCCATTAAGCGAACCCAGCTAGCATTAATTTGACCCCATCCGCCGCGCGCTAATCAGCTGTAACCGTGGCACCCAGCTCAATCCAAATTGATTTACCGAGGCTGGAAATGGATACAAATGTGATTAAAGGCTTTTTATTTTCCATAGGTCCTCTCTAAAATGATTTAAATCAATTGCTACGTGCAGGGTCCTCTTCCTCCTCCCCGGCCGACCCCGCGGCGCCGCGCTGTCGGCCGGCGTGGGGGGAGGAATAACACCCCACTTTCCACATCTCCCCCACAAAACCCACCCAGAGGGGGAGCAGCACCCCAATTTCCCCCGCTGACCCCCCGGCACCCCTCGCTGGACCCCTCACATCCTTCATGGGCGGGATGCCGGCGCGCCGGGCGGCCCTGGCGAGCGATCAAAGCCCATTAGGCTGAGCGCCGATGCGCGCCCGTTGTTCGTCAATTATTCAAACAATAATTGCACCCTTATTTAAAGTCTAGTCTTGCGTGCGCGGCACTGCAGGCTGCCAAGGCCCACGTTAGATTTACACCCCCGGCGCGCTCCCGCCGCCAATTAATTAAGCAAACACATTCCTCCGCACGCTCTCAGGTGTGCAACCTGCCCGGTTCAGGTTCAGCCCGGCAGCACTGACACATGCCCACCTGGGCGAAGGATCACAGCCCCTGGGGGGCTCTATTAGGGCTCCCTGGTTTTAGGATTTCCCCAGGGATGGCTGCTCTTGCCCTACTCCAGAGCTGATTAAAGATTAAGCAGTGCCCTCATCTACTTCCCTAAAAATTTTCCCGAATTTGGGGAAAAAAAGCGAGGAGGAGGGGGTTGACACCGGCATCTGTTGTTAGGGGCCCCCCATGTCCCCAGCAGTCCCTAAAGAGGGGGGAGGCTGAGAGTGACAGTCACCAAGAGGTCAATTCATTCATCTGGCCATGTTATTGCAAGTCCAAATTTATTGTCACCGGGCCACATTAGCGCTGGCACGGAGGATGCGAGGTTGCACCCCTACTGAATAAGCAGATAAATGAAAGACATCTGGAGAGCAGAATGAAGGGGCAGATTATTAATGCTGAAATTTAGAAGCCAAGGTCTAAGCCACGAATCCATCAGCGCAACCAGTTATGTCCAATAAATTAGGAGAGATAAGGATTGAAGGATGGTATATTAAAGGCAACATTCATTTCTGAACTGGCACGAGGGCTTGCAGGCATCCTGCCTCCACAGGGTTAACCCTTGGTGGGCAGGGATGTGGGGTGTGACAGAGCTGGGGAGGCCGACAGTCCCTGCACAGAGCCCACCCTGCCACCAGCTGCCTGGTTTGGGGTTGTCACCGGTGCTCACAAGGTTGTCACCAGTGGTGCTCCCAAATTCCGCCAGAGAGTGCACCACAACAGAATGGGCACAGTGATGGAGCCTGCAAGGTGACAGTGGAGAGGCTGGCACAGGGGCGCAGGGCATCCCATAACCACTGGGCAGGGAGCACAGGGGTGCCCAGCCCTTCCTGCAGCCCATCCATCCTCCCCAGTTAAGAGAGGCCTAGGGGTCTGCATGGCTCCTCGCAGCATCTGTGACCTCTGTCCCTGGGCTGGGGTTCAGCTGGCCCGGATGGTTCTTTGGGGACTCACTGCCATGGGTGACAGGTAAGGACTGAGGGGACAGAGCCTGTCCAGCCACCCCTGCTCCAGGCTGGACAGCTGTCACCAGGAACTGTCCCCTTGTTCCTCCTCCTTTGGCTGCCTCCCACCCACAGCCCCCATCCCACCCCAGATCGCAGGTCCCACCACACCAACACCTCCTGGTTGCGCCTGCCTCAGTTTCCCTAATGGCATCACCACGGGATGGCAGGATCTGGCTACCCAAGGACTCTTTAGTCCCTATATCCTGCTGGACTTAGGGATGAGGCTGCAGCGTGGCACCTCGAGGAGTCATTTCTCCGTGGGCGAACCAAGGGGACATGGCAGGCCAGGGACTTGTGACCTGTTTAGTGGCACAAGCCTGGGGACAAGCGAGCACCTCCATGTCATGACACCTGGAAGGGGAAACATCAGGATTTTTTTGCTCCCAAGCAAACAGTTTGGCTGGGTGACTGCTCAGCACTGGGGACATCCACCTGTGTCTCCCCTTGGCACCCCACAAACAGCATTTTGGAGGAGAGATGTGCTAAAATGGGGAGATGATGGTGAAACGGGGTGTCCCTGATGCTGGTCCCTCCTGGCCCAGCAGCACAGGGACGTAGGGCAGGAAGGCACACAGGGTCCCCCATCACTGACCTGGCCCCCACAACACCAACCGAGCCCCCAGCCCAGCCCCAAACCCTCCCAGCACCCACACAGCTCCAGCCTCCCCAGTGCTCCCACCAGTTTCAGCATTTCTCCCCCTCCCCGCGGTGGCTCCCGAGCAAATTTCAACCAGCCTCATCTGGCATCTGAGGGATTTGGGATTTGTTTAAGCTCTTTTCACCCGCCGGACTTTAATCGGCGCGTTTGCCTGACCTCCAGCCCCGGTGCAACCCCGGCTGTGCCGGCGGTGCTGCCTGAGGGTCCCGGCTCGGGGCGATTCCCAGCGTTAGAGCCCGGGGCTGCCCCCAGGATAGCTGGGATTAGCTATCAAATAACTTTGCATTTAAACCCTTTTTAACAGGGCTGGAGGTCAGGAGGGTAAGGGCAGAGGTTAAGCCTGGCCGCGGCCGGGCGCTGACCCCGCGGCCGGGGACGTCGGAGAGGGGACGGGGCGGCACACGGGGCCGGGGGGTGCGGGACCCTTACCCCGGCCATGCCACCCACCCACTGCCCCTTGCATGGTGGGACCAGGGAGGGGGCGACTTGTGGGGACCTCGCAGTGGGGTGTCCCCACAGGAGGGGGTGTCCCCACAGCCCCCAGCCTCGCCACTCCCGTCACTTACTGAGGCTCTGCAGCAAAGACGACCAGCTCTTCATCTCCAGCACGGCAGGGGTCCCGTGCCCCCCTCCCCAGGCCGGTGCTCAGGCTGCTGGGGGGGCCCAGGACCAGTCCCACACCCCGGCAGCCGGAGGCACAGCCCCGGCGCTGAGCTGCTGGTGGGTGACAGCGACCATTTTATTCCTTTTTAACTCTGCCTGCGTGGCTCCGGCGCGCTCATCCTCCCCCTCCCCGCCGCCCAGGCTGGTCCTGAGTTGGGGAGCTTTGCTATTCCCTCCCTTCCCTCCTCCTCCCTCCTTGCACTTGATAGCAGCCTTGTCAAGACCGCCGAGCTGTGCTGACCCCTGCCCTGGCGCTGCTAATTAAGGCGGCACAGTGACAGCCCCAGTGCCTCTCCACCGCGCCGCGGCACCGCTGCTCCTAATTGGAGGCGCTTTTGAGTTCTCAAAAACCACCCAGTCGGGGTTGGGGGTGCTGGGGAGGGGGTCCTGCACCCATGCCAGGGGGTGGTGCTGCACGGGGATGCAGCGCCCAGCCTGCACCCATTGGCACCCCGGCTGTTGAGATCCCAGAAATTATTGAGAAGCTGATGCAAAATTGGATAAAAAGACCCTGAAGTCACAAGGAAAGTGGGACTGGGATGGATGAAGGTGAGCAATTCCCTTTGGGAATGTCCCCCTGAGTGAGGGGCACCTCGTGCTGGGGCCTCCCGAGGTATTTTTGGATGGTGAGGAGCGAGGGCAGCGGGCATGGCAGGGAGCCAGGACATGGGGCTGTATCTCCCTGCAGCAGAGCAGGGGCTGGCAGGGGTATCAGCCGGGACACCTGGGTCCTGTCCCTGTCCCTACCCCCCTGCTGAGACCCCGAGCACCCCGAGGAGCCCCAGAATGGCTGAGGGGGGGCTCACAGGCGCACCCCAGCACTCACCCAGCCCCGGGGCCGTGTCCCCTGGGCCGTGCCAGCAGCCTGACGGATCTATTGTGTCGTGACAGACGAGCTGTTTTATCGCGGCGAGGGAGCCAGCGCCAGCCGTCAGGCTGACCCCGCCGGCGGGCTGAGGAGAAACAGAAGAGGGCTTGTATCATCCGGGGGGTCAGAGGGCACGGAGGCAGTCAGCCCCCCCCCCGTGCTCCCAAATTCCTGGGATGCACGCCCGGGCAGGCAGCTGCGTGCGGCCCCTGAGCTGCAGGTGGGGGGCTGGCAGGGTGTGGGGACAGATTTGCACCCCCCTCAGCACCCCCAGTCCCTGTGCTGCCAGCTCAGCCTCCCCTTGTCATCCTTGTAACATGGGGACTGTGCCCTGAAACAGCGTCCCCAAGCTGTCGTGTCCTGTAGCATCCCTGAACGGGTGTTCCCAGTCCGTCCTGGCCCAGAGCACCCCTGAAATGGTGTCCCCAACCTGTCCTGTCTCACCCCTGAAACGGTGTCCCCAACTGCCCCACCTCACCCCTGAAATGGTGTCCCCAACCTGTCCTGTCTCACCCCTGAAACGGTGTCCCCAGCTGCCCCATGCCACTGCAGAAGCTGCCTCCACAAGGGGACACAGACAGAGACAAGGATGCTCACAACCACCCCGGTGTCTCCCAAGCCAAACCAGCGAGCAGGGGGTCACTGTTTTTCCCGTGCCACCCCAAAATCCGGTGTCACCTCCATGTCGGGGCTCTAGTGGGACAGGCAGTGTGGGATGGTGAGTGCAGCCACGATTCACATGGAATTCATTGGAAAACAAGTCCCCAAGGCTGGAGCAATGTCCCAGCACAGTGAGATTGGGATGTTTGATAGGACCCTGCTCCCAGCAGCAGGAGTTCTGGGCAAGCACTGAGCAATGCTGCCCCCCAAAACTGTCCCCAAGACTCATCCCTCTGGGATCAATCCCACTGGGCTGACATCCCTGGCATCAGGCATGGCCAAGCTGTGGGGGCATGATGGTGCCAACCACGTGGGTCAGAGCCTGTCTCTGCCCCCTCACCCTGGCACTGGGGGTCTGTGTGGGCCAGTGGGGAGCAAATCTCCCCTGGAACCTGCCTGAGCTCCCCATCCCTTGCTCCCCTCCCTTCCAGCAGCCTTTGTGCCGCCGCCAAGCTGGCACCTCCGGGGTGGATGCATTAAGGCAGCACAAAGCAGAGCCGAGAGGCATTTCGGGTGCAATTTTCCCTGCTCCATTATTGACAAACAAGCTGCTTTGTGCAGGTGATGCCGAGGCCAGCGCGGCAGCTGGGACACCGTGCCACGCTGTGCCGAGCCGTGCCAGCTGGACAGCCCCACTCCTGCCCTCCCATCCGCCACATCCCAGGTCACTCAGATCCATGTCCCACCTGAAAACCAAGGAGGGAAGAGGCAGGGGGAGCGCTCCAGGCTGAGCACTGGTGCCCAGGTGGGCGCTGGCGTCGCCGCCGGGCAGCGCCTTTCCCCCGGCCGGGGTGGCTGGGCACAGCGTGCGGCGAGTCTGTCGTTAGCGCCGTGCCAAACCCAAAGTGGCTGCTTCGGAACGGCAATCCAATAAAAGTGCTACTTGTCTATTTATCATCCTCAGGGCTTTTTATCACAGTGCAGATGGCTGCTACCTTCGCAAGGCACAGCAGTGTGCTGGCACGCGCCCGCCGCACAGAAGCTCGGGCGCCGCGGAGTCTGTGCGTACACCTGCGAGGAGCCGGCGGCCGCCTGCTCCGGAGAAGCCGGCCGGGAGCCGGGCAGTGCTGCCTGCCAGTGGCACAGCACCCCAGGACATGCCAGGTCCCCGCCTGGGTGGTGTTTGCACCGGGCATTGGCACCAGGGATGGGCACTGGGCATTGGAACGGGGCATTTGCGCTGGGGATGTCCACCGGGCGTTCGCACTGATAATTTGCACAAGGTGTTTGCATGGTGCATTTGCATCAGGGATGGGCACTGGGTGTTGGCACTGGGCATTCCCCATCCCTGGAATGTTCAAGGCCAGGCTGGACAGGGCTTGGAGCGATGTGGTCTAGCGTAAGGTGTCAGGCCCATGGCAGGGGGTTGAAACGAGGCGATCTTTAAGGTCTCTTCCAACCCAAACCATTCCACAATTCCATGATTTGCACTAGGGATGTTCATGAGGTGTTGGCACAGGGCTGTTGCAGTGGGCACGTTCACTGGGCACTTGCAGGGGGTGTTTGTTTGCACCGGGCACCTGCACCGGGCATTTATACCAAGGGTTATTAGCGGGCGTTCCACCGGGCACCCGCAGCCTGTCATTACCCAGCTGGGCGGGCTGTGGGCAGCAGCAGCAGCGGCAGCAGCGGGCACAGGGCGGTGGGTGGGAGCCGCTGGAGCAGGTGATTAAAGCTGTATTAAATGTCTGTCTGCACGCGGGAGAAAACACACCTAATTATCCACCGGAGCCGGCCGGGAGGGAGGAGCGGCCCCGATCGCAATCGCGTAATGAAGTGGAACGCGGGGCCAGGCCTGGCGCGGGCGGTAATTAAAAGGCAGCAAAGCCAGAATTGCAACGGTGGCGGGCAGCGGGCAGGGTCCCAAACCCGGAGCCTCTGACTTCTGTGGGAATCCCTCCTCAGGGAGCCCACTCACATCCCCGCTCCAGGACATCAGCCCATGCACCGTGGCCTCAAACCCCACCTGCTTGTGCCAAATCCCCCCTCTACGGCACAACACCGGCGCACTCCAGCAAAGCCACCTGGGTGCCGGCATGCGGTGCCAGCACCCCCGCCCTGCCCGCGGGCACCGGGCGGGCACCGCCGTGGCACCGTTGCATGGGCGTCGAGCGCGGCCCGCTGCACGGAGGCGAAGCCAGGACACGGAGGGCCGACGCCGCTGGAAAAGGCGGCGGCGAGGCGGCAGGGGCAGCTGGCCCCACCTCTTGCACGGGAGCCAAAGCCGCCAACCCACGCCACCGCTCCCCGAGCGGGTCCGGCGGGTCAGGAGTGCCCCGGGCAGACGCCGCGTCGCCCTGCCTGTGCCCGGCGTCCGCAGCACCGCTGCAGGGACCCCACGCCCGCGCCTCCCCTCCGGTCCGGCTGCCCCAGCCGGTTGGGAAGCGGCCGGGCTTGCCCGGGAATGCAGGTTGCATCAGCCCTGGCCTGGCTGGCACCGCTGGCAGGCGGGGACGTGCAGTGCCAGCGGGCAGCACGCTGGGGTCAGGCCCTGGAGAGACACAGTGGGGATAAGGGCATCCCTGGCAGCACCACAGGGACCCCCACATCCTGTGGGGTGGTGGGACGGGGGACACTCAGAGGGGCAGTGACCATCCGTTCCATCTCCCTGTCATTCCAACTGCAGCACGCCACGGTGCCAGCACTCACAGCCCCATCCATGGCACGGTGACAATCTCCACTACAACGTGTGGCACGGTGGCAGGCGGCGAGGACACAGGAGGACGTCCCCTCCTTCTCCTCTCCCTGTCTTTTTCTCCTTCGAATGTTTTTTTTCCTCCAAGCTCTCCAGAACAAAGTACACACTCTACCTCTTCAAACCCACCACCATCTGTCCGTCCGTCTGAGCGCCGCAGCCCCGCCGCTCCGAGCGGCCGCCTCCGAGCAGATGGTGACAGGGGAAGGACAAGCCGCTGCCACACAGGGCCTCGACGGTGGCGGGTCACGGCGGCTCCATCGGCCCTGACCTCCTCATCCTCCCCGGCACGGTAATTACCCAGCGCGCCGAGCAAACAGCCTGCGCCGGGTCATTGTGCCGGACACCAACAAAGGGCGGCCGACGGCGGGACCTCCCGACCCCTGCCAGCCCCTGCCGACCCCGGCCACCCCTGCCCTCCGCCAAAAGAGCAATAAATCAAAGCAATGGGACGGGGACAGGCTGGCAGGCAGGGATGGGGATGGGGACTCCCTCCCCACCAGCACGTGGGTGCACCTCCAGCACCTGGGTGATGAGCAGCCCCCCTGGATTAGGGCAAAGCATGGGGAGCATCCCCCTCCCTGGAGGAGGGGACAAGTCCCTGCTGCCCTTGGGAACACACAGAGGCTGTGTGTGCTCCCAGGCTGAGAGCAGAGGAGTGAGGGATGCTTCCTCCCCCTCCACCCTCCGGTCACAGCCAGTTAATGGGGAATTTCATGGGTGCGGCACAGCGGAGCGCGGCCGGGAACATGCCGGAGCCATCTGCTCGCACGACCTNCTCGGCACCCCCACAACCCCCCGGCACCTCGGGGTGGTCCCTTGCACCGAGCTGGGGGTACAACCAGAGAGCAAAGGCACGTTGCAGAGACCTGGGAATCTCGCTGCAGGAGTGACACCCCCAAAATGTGGGGCCTTTGGGAATCTGGGCATGGCACAGCGGCGCAGAGCATCCCTGCTCCCTCCTGGCATCCCAGGCACCCCAGCTGGGTGCCACTTCAAAGGTTGCCATCCCCCTGTGCCCGTTGGCAAGGATCTGGAGATCCGGCTGTGCC
>VZRV01000396.1:21805-34395 GCA_013398115.1 Falcunculus frontatus
TACCCTGCAACCCCGCTGCCTTGGCAGCAGCGCACAAAGGTGCCTGGCTCTGTCACCACCCGCACGTAGCACGGCATGGCACGGGGGCAAAGGTGCAGGCGTGGCTGCTCCGGCAGCAGATCCCGGCTGGATCCAGGCTGGTTTCCCACAGGTCCCCGGGAGTGGCTAGCACCGGTGTCTTTCGGACTGATTAGAATTCATTCTGCATGATTTAGGACCTAATCTCGGTGAAACTCCACAGCGCTTTATTAATAGCGCATTAGTGGATAATTCATGCGTTCGGATGAAAAATCAGCCCGTGTTATTCTCCGGGAGGGGGGGACACGGTGGGGGGGGGACACGGGCACGGGGAGGGGGGCACCCCGCTCGCCCGGCCTCCCGCACCTCCCCTCCGCCGCCGCATCCCGGCGAGGCAGCAGCCCTTCTGACAACTGCCACCACTCATTAATCTTGACGAGTTTTCTGCTGAATATTCTTCCACAGGCTTTCAAACCGTTCACTAATTGCAATTAATCACTTACCGAAACAGATGTCAGGAACAATGGAATTGGGAAGTCTGGAGGCTTGATAAAGCTGTCAGAGGAGCGCGCTCGTGTGGCAGCGGGTGCCAAAAGGCGCTGGCAACACCTTCCCCCAGCCATGTGCTGGGGGGACCCGGTGACCCCATCCTGCCCGCGCGGCATCTGTCCACCCCAGAGAGGGAAAACGCACGGAAAGGGGGCACGGGGGGGAGGGCTCTGTGTCCCCATCAGCCACCAGCGCTCGGGATGGGGACGTGGGAACTGGTTTTTGGTGACGGGAGTGGCACAGCCACAGGGAATACCATGGATCCCATCAGCACGGCCTCACCTCGACACCAGGGTGGCTTGGGCTCTGCTCTCCATCAGGAAAGCCGCACGGAGCCCCAGCGGGGCGTCACGTCCGCCGTGCCTCGCGCAGGCGACGGCACGTTCCCCGTCCCTGCCAGACGCCGCTTTAGCACCAGCAGGGATCCAACAGCCTTCCCCGGCAGGCGCGCCACGCTGTTTACCCATCACACATGAAAGGTGCCGAGCTGACAGCTCCCGAGATGGGAGAGAGCTCCCGGAGACACTGACGGGGCCAAGGCGCCCGCGCGCCTTCGCCTCCTGCCCTTGGAGACGCCAAAGGCCACCCCATCGGTGACCCCAGCAAGGGGCAGCCCCCAGGCTTCTGCTCCCCTGAAGCTTTACCAGCTGCAGCTCTGCACACCCTCACGCCTCAGCTGCTCCCCCAGTTTGAAGCCATCCTTTGGGAACAAGGTGGGGACAGGCTGGGAGAGGGAGCACTTTCCCAGTCCCCCATGAGGCAGAGGATGCCGCACAGCCTGAGGCCACCGAGCGCAATTAGCCCCAAGTCCCCCCAACCACTGCGGGGACACCACCGGGAGGACACCCACACCTCCCCAGCAGGCAGAGCCCGGGGGTTTGGAGCATCCTTCCGGGGCTGGCGCGGCATGAGCCCAGCCCAGGGCTCGTGACCGGCGCGGCCCCGACACATGTTACAATAAATATTCCGCACAGACACCGTTCCATATGTATGATCCGGTGGGGTGATGATTTTTCTACTGATCACTGGAAGTGACAGCTGTGCGGAGAGCAGGAGAAACAAAGGCACCGACTGCTCTCCCCGTTACACTCCGCTAGCGACATGATGGTGTGACACGGAGCGGCAGCATCTGGTGGCGCGGGGACCGGCAACCGGGACGGGACGCCTGTTAGCACCCACCACAAAGGGGTGGCCACGGGGTGGGGATGGGGATGGGGTGGAAATAAGGATGGGGTGGCCATGGGAATGGGGTGGCGAAGGAAATAGGGTGGAAATAAGGATGGGGTGGCAATGGGGACAAGGTGACAATAGGGGTAGGGTGGCGATGGGGATGGCGTAATCATGGAACCAGGGTGACCATGGGACCAGGGTGGAAATAAGGATGAAGCGGCAATGGGAAAGGGGTGGCCTTGGAGATGGAGGGGAAATATGGGTGGGGTAGCAATGGGGACAGGGTGGCAAGGGGACAGGAATGGGGACAGGATGGTGATGGGCACTGGGCAGCAATGAAGATGGGGTGGCCATGGATGAGTACGAAAAGAAGGATGGGGTGGCAACATGGTGACAATGGGAATGGGGTGGCCATGGCAATAGGATGGAAATAAGGATGCAGTGGTAATGGCGACAGGGTGGCAATGGGGACAGGTGATGGGAATGGGGTGGGAATACGGATAGGCATCACTGGGGATGGGATGTCAGTGGGAACAGGGCAGAAATAAGGATGGGGTGGCCATGGGGATGGCTCCCATCCGCCCTCTCATGCCCCACACCAGCACCCAGCCCCTCCATCCTGCCCTCCTGCCCCCACAGCGGCCGTGGGATGGGTACCGGGAGCACCCGGCCACCGCAGCGCCCGGCCCAGGTAGGGTCAATATTTGCATTTGATTTGCAAGCGTTTCCTCCCCCCAGATAACGGCGGGGCCGCCGCACGTACAGGAGGGAGAAGCGCTGGGTTGGGTTAATTATTAGCGAACATGCAAATTCCCCCTCCACGAGATAACAATAAACACCGTGATTTCAGCGAGATAAACAGGGCTTTAAATTTCCAGCAGCCTTTACTGGTGTAAAAATAAGCGTCCCTTATTTATTTAGCTCCTTTGAGAAACCACATCAGTCCCCAAACACAGTCTTTTACTGTCAAGCTACAGTAGAAGCCTTTATAGGCGGCGAAGATCCTGACAGCTACCCCTAGCACAACCATCTTTTATTCATGCTCATAATATAAACTGTATTGCCTCAGAAACAAAAGGATTTAACTCGCTGCTGGCCGGGTGGCAGCGGCCGAGCCGAGGTCCCTGCTGGGGGCACGTGGTTGGGATGGCTTCGCTCTGACATCCCACATCTCTTCATCCCTCAGGATGCCTCCTCCTAGGGACAGTGCTGAGACAGACCCCTGCTCTGATGCATCAGCACATCCACGGGTAAAATAAGCCAAAATAACAATCCTTCCCCAACCTGGAGCCATTAGGCAAAGCCTCCGTGCTCTGCGGTTCCGAATCCCACCCTGCCTGCACAGACACAGGAAGAGCAGCGGTTACAAGAGTGGTTCGTATTTAATAATGCAATTTATATTCCACTCTCAACATAAACTATTGTAAAGGCACACTAATGTAAAAATACATCTGGCTTGTCAATAGTTTATCTTCTGGATCTGCATCTAAATCCCTGGGCATTCTTGACTTATGGCTGCACCAGTGTCTAATGAATAAAAAGGTGCAAATTATAGGCCTTGCTTTAATGCTCATCATAAAATTAGATGATAGTTGCAAAAGCTGCATTCTCCTGCCCACAGTGCAGCAATGGTAAGCTATAAATAAAGTGTATTTAATGTATCCCAGCGCTGCGCAGAGCCAGGAAACAGTATGTTACTGCACAGCCTTCAATGGATCCGCCACCAGTTCAATGAAGTGATAACTGATCCATCATGTGAATTTATGTTAACTGTCTGCTCGCAAAGTCACGGCCTCAGCACTGTAAATAGCCCACAATCCTTCCAGCCCGGCCTGCCTGCCAATAAACCTGTCACCGGCAGGCTGGGAGCAGCCACCTTAGGACACCGCAGACAAACCATTACAGCTTGGGTTTCCTCCTGGTTTTTCCATCGCTGCCATGCCTTGGTTTACCCACAGCCCAGCACCCCCCTCCTCGGGGCTTCCCAACCCCAGTGCGATGCTTTTCCACCTCCCTGGAGCTGTCACATCAGGGATGCGGGAAGCCCAGATGGGATCCGGGGGGCTGGCGGGTGCGTGGGTGGGATGGCTCCTGTTCCGGTGACAGGCAAATGATGGGAACGGGGGGGACAGGCTGGAAGTGGAGCCCTTCCAGTTCCTGCAACAGGGTGGGATGTAGAGCCAGGAGGGCATGGGCATGGTGGGAACAATTCACTGGATGGGGACAGAAATGTAACTGCATCGTGACTGGAAAGCATCCTCCTCCCAACAGAGATGTGTCCCAGGGCTGGCGCCCGGGAAGGAGACATCCCTGGGAAGGAGACATCTCTGGGAAGGAGACATCCCTGGGAGGAAGATGTTCCTGGGAAGAAGATGTGGTCATCAAGAAGGAGACATTCTCAGGAAGATGTTCCCAAGAAGCAGATGTTTTTGGGAAGGAGATGTCCCTGGGAAGATGTCATCCCCTGGAAGGAAACATCCACAGCAATGATGTCCCTGGTAAGGTGTCCCTGGGAAGATGATGTCCTGGGGAAGGACACATCCCCAGGTAGAGGATGACCCTGAGAAAATGTGGTCCCTGGGAAGGAGATGTCCCCAGGAAGCAGATGTCTTTGGGAAGGAGATGTGCTCAGGAAGAAGACACCCTTGGAAGGAGATGTCCCCAGCAAGGAGACATCGCTGGGAAGGTGTCATCCACAGGGAACTGTCTCTGGAAAAGTGTCAGGAAGAGGATGTGCCTGGGAAGATGTGATAGTCTGGAAGGAGATGTGCCTGAGAAGATGGCTCCAGGAAGACACAGTCCTGGGGAAGAAGATGTTCCCAGGAAGCAGACATATTTGGGAAGGAGACGTCACCAGGAAGGAGACATCCCTGCGAAGATGTCATCCCCTGGAATGTGACGTCCCTGTCACGGACATCCCAGGGCAGGCATCATCTGCAGGGATGTGTCACTGGGAAGAAGACATCCCAGGGAAGAAGACATCCCTTAGGAAGGAGATATCCCTCTTCAAGCAGCCCAAACCCATGGAGCCCCAGCAGGGAGAGACAGGGGACACAGTGATCCTTGGGGAGCAAGGTGGCACCCAGGAGGACACGGGGGACACCGCGCCCGCAGGAAGCAGCGTTCGCCATCACCCGGCTCTCATTAACGCGGTGCTGAGCAGCCCCTAATAATAGCAACAGTAAATTCTCCTACCCAATTCGGGCCCATTTCTATAAATAATGTAGAATCTTTTTATTTACTGACAGGTTGTAAAAGTATCAGTGAGAATAATGTGAAATCAGGCGCTGCTGAATAATTCATGGCAGCGGCTCCGCTCTCCCCGTCCCCGCGCTCCCCCGGCCCCGGCGTTTACACGACAGCACCTTGCGCCCGGGTTTATCTCATAAAAACCAGGACTAACGACCTGGCACTAATTCTTTATCAACAGGGACTTTTACAGCGAGGGGAGGAGGAAGGAAATAGAAAGAAATAAAAATAACCCCGGGTGCACCCTATAAAAAATGCATGGGCCCATGTCCTCGCCTCCACGCAGAGCCGGCCATCCCTGGCTCCTCCCTTCTGCAATTCCCCACAGACCCCTCCAAAAATTAGTATTAATTAGCAGCACCCACAGCCTCACACTAGGGGCAGTGAGTGCAGGAAAAGTGGCACGACTCTGCTGGGACATGGGAACACCAGCACGACCCATGGGAACACCAGGAGGAGTGATGGAGAGACTGGCAGGATCCATGGGGACAATGGCAGGAGCTGTGGGGATGATGACAGGACTCATGGGAATGATGGCAGGACCCATGGGGACACCAACAAGACCCATGGGGATGGTGGCAGGACCCACGAGAACACCAGCAAGGCCCACAGGGATAATGGCAGGACTCCTGGGGATGGTGACAGGACCCAAGGGGATGGTGGCAGGACCCATAGGAACATTGGCAGGGCCCTCAGGGATAACGGCAGAATCCACGGGGACGATGGCAGGATGTTCCCTGTCCCCATGCCACCCTCAGTGATGCCAGCCTGGGGCAGCACACCCCTGCTGGGGGCAGATGGGTTAAATTTGGGCAGAAAAACCTGATCGCTGGGGCAACTAATCCCTGTAACAACCTGATCCCGTGTCCCTCATCCCTCCTGCCACCGCTGAGGGCCATGGGGACTGCAGGGACCCCCCCTGCAGCCACCCCCATCCCCTCCCCAGAACAATACCTACCCGCCGCTGTTTTGATGTGCGGCACAAAGCCGGGAGAGCTTTCCATGTAACATGATAAAAGCAAGTCCCCAGCCAGCACAATTATTTGATAATTCTCCCTTAACACCCATCAAATTAAAGCAATGTCCAAGGGCTGCCTGAAGTGGCACTGATAGGTATTAAACTTTAATGAGATTTAATGGCACTGCCCTACTTTTTAAGCGCTCGGGCCTACATTTATGAACATTTAATTTCCCAGGCCCTGACCTCTTTTTTTTTCCCCCTTTTCCCCGTGGCCCCCCCTGCCTGCCTGCCAGCACAGCTGGATTCTGTTAGCGCTGGCGGCCGCCCTGACCTGGGATGCTCAGGATGCTCAGGATGCTCAGCCAACCCCGAGCCCATGGAAATCTCCAGGCACTGCGGGCTGAGATCTTGACTCCTGCAGGGAGCCCAGCGGGGAGGGGGAGCCCAAGGAAAAGCGGGGTGCAGATGTGATTCACCAGCAGCGAATGCAGCCAAATTTATGGAATGACTTAATTCATTTGCTCCTGGGATGAAATGACACCCTGGGTCCGAGTGGTTGGAGGGCCCTCATCCTGCTGCAATGGGTTCGTTTAAGCACCACTGAAAAATAAGTGTGCCTCCGTTGCAAACCCGCTGTGCCAGGGCAAATTTGGGAGGTCAGACCCCTCAACGCCCCCAGGGACAGAACGCAGCCCACTGATCCAGTTTATTGCTGCCCTCTAGTGTGTATGGGACAGCCCAGGCCTGCTGTCACTCGTCCCCCTCCCCACGTGTCCCCCTGGCCACTTGGCCACCCAGGATGCTGCGTCTCAAGTGGGGACAGCTGATGAGATGCTCAGAGCACTGATAGACAGGGTACCAGAGAGCATCACCTCAGCACCCCAAAATCCGGCTAATGGGGCTGCAGGATGGGCACTGTGGCACAGACTGGCACCAGTGACACCGGGCATCACCTCCTGCCCCATGGGCCAGGTTGGATGGGGCTTGGAGCAACCTGGCCTGGTGGAAAGTGTCCCTGTCTATGGCAGGGGGTTGGAATGAAATGAGCTTTGAGGTCACTTCCAGCTCAAACTGTCCTGTGATTCTATGGCCCTGGTGGGATATGGGATGCAGCATTTCCCTACACTGGGAGTACCAGTGTAGGGATGGGTGGCATGGGTGACCACTCATGGCATGAGGGTTAGGGAAACTGAGGCACACACCAGTGCAGCCAGCTTCTGTGCTGGAAACGTCCTTCTCCTGCCTTCCCAGCAGCCACCTCAACTGCAGGGAGCCCAGCAGCAGGAATGCAAAGGAAGGGCAATAAAAGGCGGTGTTATCAAGCCCCAGCAGAGCTGACAGCTCAGGGAGGAGAGCAGGGAGGGAGGGAAAGGAACAGAAAGGAAAAAAAAACCCCACCCTTAACCCCGAGATCACTTATCATTCAGGCTGCATCACGCATCTAGAAAGTGCAGACACAAAAATGTAATGTCATAACATTCGCAGTTCAATAACCTTTGCTTCACGAGACGGCTTGAACTGTCAGAGGAGCTGGAAGGTAAATATTTCAGCGCCCAGGCACTGAATGCAAAGGCGTGGGGAGGGGGTCAGCCTCGGCTTCCCCGGCTCGCCTCGACACGTTCAAATATCCCCCGCCGTAAATCCCGGCCGGCGCTGGGGAAAGGCCGTGGCGCGGATAAAATACGAGCAGATATAAAGCCAGACACCTTTATTGTTCAGCAAAGTCTTCCAACAAGTTATGAACCCGCAGCTTGACCCTAACCCATCATCTTGTTATACAGCGGAAACAAAGGCAGCGCCGGGAGCCGGGGCTGGAGCAGGGCAGGATGCGGGTGGGAAGGAGGAAAACCCAGCCTACCTCCTCCACGGGGGATATTTGGGTGTAATTCATCCCTAAACCCCACATCTACCACGCTCCAGGCTGCCTGTGGGGGAGCAGACCCCGTGTTAGCCCCTTCCAAGGAGCCTCCCTACCAGGCTCCAGGGTACAGAATTCCTTTAGCCGGGGTTAACAGGAGCAGGACCCGACAAACACCGGTTAACCAGGACGGCTCATGTGCCATGCGGGCAGGAGGAAGGAGATTGCACAGCCAAGGAACAACGGCTGCAGCGGGTGGCAAACCAGCAAGGGATCCAAGGGGGAGCAGAGGGATTTCCCAATGGGGAAAATTCCCCTAACAGCCCTGCGAAGGTGCTGGCACCAGGGCTCTGTGTGTGCAAAGGGACAGCACAGCCCGGTGGGCAGCCCAAAGTGGCTGCACCGCACAGTGGGCAGTGCCCTGGTGTCCAAGCCAGCTGCACAACACGGCACGGCACAGCACGGTGGGCAACAGCAGTGCCAAGCAGCTTGTACAGCCCCCGCGTGGCACACGCTGCACGGACCTCCCCGATCCAACTGCGCGGCACAGCTGGGGATAACCGGAGCCACCTGCCTGCAGCTGGGCTGGCTCTGCCACGGCGCACCCCAAATGCTGGGGAACAGCAGCGCCAACGCTCGCAGGCGAGCGGGACACCCCCAGTGCCAAGCAGGGAGGGCGTCGAAGGGGGCACGGCCACGGCGAGGAACAGTTAAACGGCCTCCACCCGCACGGGGCGTGCGGCAACAGGCACCGTCGCACCCTCCCCAAACACCTGCTACCGCCGCGCTGGCACGGGGCGAGCGCCCGGGGCGGGCACGGCAGCGGTGGCGGCGGGGAGCACGCCAGGGCCCGCAGCAAGAAGCGGCATGTCTGCGCTTGGCAGCACAACAGAGAGCAGGTGACAAGCGCGCCGGCGGTCGCTTTATTACAGGAAGCGAGCATGCAAGCATCTGACGCCGCGCTGCCCGGAGAGAAAATAAAACACCCCCCCCTCCCCTGCCATTAACAATCCCTCCGCGGGCGCCAGAGGAGGGCCCCCGGATGCGGGGGGTGGGTGCCCTGCCGCAAAATGATGGCCCGGTGGCATCACAGCTCAGCCTCCCTCCCCACCCTGCATCACTCCCAAGGCCAAGAAAATCCCAAGGGAGTGAAATTATGTGTGTGTGTGTGTGTGCACAAACATTTTTCCTTGGCAAACACTCCCCGAGACAACAAAATCAGCCGCCCCTGCACCCGTTCCCGCGCCGCCCCGCTCCTCTGACCCAGCAATTAGAGGTAGGCATTAATATTTAAATATTGCCAGCTTGGGAGAAGGGAAATCAAATAAAACACGCCGACGTGCCGGCAGCGTATCCAGCTCCCGCTCCATCGGCCTCAAACAGGGAAAACGGCAGCAGTGGGGGTGCTGTGCCACACGGTTGGGGACACCAGGGTATTGATGTCACAAGGGGAACCCCCTTTCTGGCCCAAATCAGGGTGAGCAAGGAGGTGGCCAGCAAACGGTGAGCAAGCAGCAGCAATGTCTTTGCCTGCTCAGCTGGGGGTTTCAAAGGAACCCCAACCCTATGCTGACCATGTTTTGGGGTCCCCAAGCCACAAACCACCCAGCTGCAGGGTGCTGGGGACACACACATTCAGGCTGTACCCCCCCGGGAGTCACCCCCTGGTCCCACGGGTGCTCAGAGGCGGTGCTGGCCCAGCAAAGAGGATTTACTGCTCAACGCAAGGGGCTTTAGAGGCAATAACTTTCCCTCCTCTTGACTTAAATGGATTTGAAACTTCAAAAAGGATCGAGGGGGCAGGCTGCCAAGCGGCCGCCCCCAAGGGCTGACCCTGCAGGGGCTGGGGGGGGCCGAGGGGGGGCTGCGAGCCCAGCCAGGGCCAACGGCCGTGGCAGATAAGGGCTGGGGGGGCCCAGAAGGCCCCGAGATAAGGCAGCCACCGTTACGGGCGCGGGAGCTCTGGGGCGCTTCCTCCCGCCCCGCGGTGCAACCGCCAGCGGGCACTGGGGTGCCGGGGTGGGGGGACATGGGGGGGACATGGGGCAGCCGGGGTAGCCGGGGCACGAGGCACGGCAAGGGCCAGTTCAAGGGCAATCCCCCTGGCAGCTTGCCCAGGCAGCCGCCGCAGGCCAAGCTCTGTCCCGGCTGTTCCTTCCTGGGGCAAGGCAGGGCTGTCCCACAGCCCCTCGGGGGCACCCAGCACCCCACGGGTGGGTGATGTACCCGAGCATTGCTGGCACACGGGGTCTGGGCTGGGTGTCCCCACCAGGCTGTGATGGCAGAGGCCATCTGCTGCTGCCCACGGTAAGGCCAGGCCTTCAACACCCAGAGCTGGCGGCAGTGCCAGGGCTCCGGGAGAGAGGTGTGACCCATGGCACCGTGCCCTGGTGTGGGGGAGAGCACCACCACCTCCCACACGGCTGGCACAGGCACAAAACCCCCAGGAACAGCCCCTCCAGGCCTCAACCTCCCACAGGCCGGACAGCAGGGTGAGGAAGAGGGCTGGGGGACAGAGGAACCAACAGAGGAGCGGCCATTCAAACCAACACCCCCTCCTCAAGCTGCCCCCCAACCCCTACCCCTGTCCCAGCCACCGGCATGCCAGGAAGGAATAAACTCTCCTGCGTCCTTCGGCACCCCCCTTGCGCCCCCCGGCAGCCTGGCCCCTCGCCAAAGCCACCATCTCCTCGCTGCAGCTCCCTGCCCTGCAGCCAACACACTCACACTCACCCTCACCCCCCTCCACACCTCCCGAAACAGGCCCCGTGTGTGCACAGCAGTCACAGACCCAGCGGGACGTGCAGGGACACGCACCCCGTGTGCCCCCGGCCAGGGGTCACCGCGCTCGGCACGCAGCGCTTGGCACCCCGCAGTTGTGCAACACTCACACACACTCACACGTGTGCTCACCCCCCTGCACACCGACCTCCCCCCCAAGCCCTGTGGGACCCTCTGGCCTTGGCTGGCCAGCCCTGCCAGGCCGCCGTCCCCGTCAGAGCCGCCAGCTCCCCGGCAGGTTACACAAACAGGCTGCCAAGCGCACACGCAGCCGGGCGCACGCTCCCCTCGCTCACACCCACAAACCACACGGGCTCACCCCGGTGCTCGCCGGCGCACGCGCGCCCTTGCAGGAAGAGGCGCTGGCTTCCCGCTGCCTTTTCCCTCCATTAACTCCCTCTCTGGATCTGGATCCTGCTCGTGGCCCAGCGGGCACCCACGCGGCGCCCACCCCGCAGATCCGCGCCCTCGGCCACGGGAGGAGGATGGGGATGAGGATGAAGAGAGCGGAGCACTCGCCCTGCTGCTCCGAGGGCTGGCAGTGGGTATTTGCCCAGGGCTTGGGGATGGATGACAACGATGGGGCACTCGATTGACAGATGCCACCCATTGGGGACTGGCACCCATGTCACCATGCAAAGCAGACAAGGGTGCCAGCAGGGCACGGTGAGCCGGCGGCCCCAGGGCGAAGGGCATGGCAGGCGGCACAGGCAGGGCTGGAAGAGCCAGGATGGAGCAGAGCAATGAAGTCGGAGGCAGGCAAGACGCCGGGGCCGTGGCATCACCCCGGCACAGAGTGCAATGCCTGGGCTCCCCACGTCAGGCTCAGTCAGTAACACGGGCCCTCCCCAGCTCCAGCCATCCTAGGTGTCCAGAAATATGGATATATAGCAGTGGCGAGTGGGTAAACTGAGGCACGGCCCCATGCAGCACCCTGTGTGCCCTCATCGAGAGAGGGACAGGCAGCAAGGCAAGGAGAAGGGTCAAGGTCAGGGCCACTGAGTGCCATGCCAGCCATGGGAAATGACCCCAAGGGCCTCTCTGGAATGTGGGTCACAGGGATTGAGCACCTCAGCTGGCACCAGACCCTGAGGCCACAGCACCCAGAGGGTCTCAGCTCCCAACAACATTCCCTAGCTGGATCCCCAACTCCAAGGCAACCTCCATTTTCCACACCGTGGAGTCCCCCAAGGCCAGGGTGACCTCTGTCCACAACACCACAGGGCACCTGAAGCTCAGGGTGACCTCCATCCCCCCCATGATAGGGTACCCCTCCACCAGGGTGACCTCCACCCCTCACACAATAGGATCCTCCAAGCCAAAGGTGACCTCCATCCTCCAGGCCACAGGGTCCCCCCACCTCAGGGTGACCTCCATCCCCCAAACAACAGTGTCCCCTGAAGATCACGGTGACCACCATCCCCTATGTCATGGGGTCCCCCAACTCTGGGGTGACGTCAGTCCGTACACAATGGGATCCCCCAACTCCAAGGTGACCTCCATCCCCCACATCACAGGGACCCCCAACCCCAGGGCAAGCATGGGGTCTCTCAACCCCAGGGTGACCTTGGTCTCCCAAAACATGGGTTCCCCCAGACTCAGGGTGACCTCTGTTCCGCTCACAACAGGGTTCCCCAATCCAGGGTGACCTCCATCCCCCACACCGTGGGTTCCCTCAAACACAAGGCGACCTCTGCCCCTTAGACCATGGGGTCCCCCAGCTCCAGAGTGACCTCCATTCACCAAACAACAGTGCCCCCAAATCCCAGGGCGACCTCCACCCCCTATACCATGGGGTCCCCCAACCCCAGGGTGACCTCCATCCCCCACTCCACAGTCTTTCTGAGCCCCAGGGTGACCTCTGTCCCCCACACCGCAGGGTCCCCCGACCTCAGAGTGACCTCCATCCCCCACACCGGACCCCCCAGCAGAGGGGCTGAGGGGGGGTCTGCGAGCGGCGGGATCCCACCAACCCCATCCCACCCCTCCAGCACCACCCCCACC
>VZRV01000396.1:35596-48336 GCA_013398115.1 Falcunculus frontatus
CCCTCCAACTCCCTTTTCCCGTTCTATTTTAAATTTTTATTGCATTCTTTTTAAAGAATACAGAGGAACAAATGCCCTTATCAGCAATTCTCACAAGGTATAAAGAGCCGCTTTTATCTCCTGCCTTTACTAATCTAGAGCGAGCCAATGCCTGTTAATTTTTTAATTTTCCTGGTGAATGCATTTGTGGTTCCGGCAGCATCCATCTGGACACGCACGCAGGATCCCCTCGGCATCCCAGCCTAGCCACCGTGGCATGGGATTGACACCGTGCTGGCAGAGCAGTGGCTCATGGTTTGGCAACCACAAAGGGGTTTTGTGCACCGGGAAGTCCCGTGTGTCACACGAGGCTCACCAGGACACCCCGAGATGTGTCACCACCCCCAAGATACGGAGGTGCTCCCACAGATGCCAGCCTGGCTCTGCCTGGCCATAGGGAAATGCTGACGGTATGGGCCTCCATGCTGAGCTGTCCAGCTGTCATTGTCACCCTCTGTGGCCGAGGTCCCCGCAGGGGCAAAGAGGGGGTCACCTCTGTGTCCCCCCCCAGGAAGGGATGCAGCACAGGCTGCCCGCACAGCAGGGCTGGGAGCACGGCAGCCGGACGCGGTGTGCAGATGAGATGTGGCAGGCGTGTAACAAGCCATTAGTCACTGTCACCTTTGCCCGGCAGCCACTGGCAGGGTAATAAATCCCGGGCTGACTCCAGCCGGCCCGTTCCAGGCCACGGCTCCCAGCTTGCCTCCGCACCACTGCCAGCTGGGCTGTGAGCAGCTTGTAAATGCATCCCGGCCCCCCCTGAGGGACACAGCGCCTCGCAGGGTCCCCAAACCACGGCCAAATCCCTGTGGGGCTGATTGATGAGTGGCATAGGCCACTGCATTCCTGGGAAGTGTCCTTCTTAGGGAATGTGAGGGGTCACAAATCCCCACCACCAAGCAGCCCCCCAGTCCCACAGGCTGCCCTATGGCTCTCCCTGCCCGCCCCAGCTTCCTGCCCGCTGCACCTTGCGGTTCCTGGCTCTTCCCAGCCCAACGCCAGGAACCGGCATCGGCGGCTGTTACCGGATCAAAGGAGCCTGGCGTGGCCCAGCACGACACGGCCCGGCGCGCCCGCCGGGAAGGGCTGGCAAACAGGCCGGTCCAGGGAGGCGGCAGGCGGGAAGCACGCATGATACCTCTCCTAAAAATGCTGCTGCTCCTGACGGACGGGGCGGCCGAGTCCCTGGAGCCGCGGTCCATCCCAGCCCCGGGGGCCCCCCGGTTCCCCAGCACAGCCAGCCCAACACCGCAGCTCTCCCTGGCACCCACGGCCTGACTCACGGCCCCAGGGATGGCGGGCAGGGACCACGGTGGTGTCGGGGTCACCTTCCCAGCAGGGCTGCGGGTGATGGATCCCAACCCCAAACCGCTGGGCGTGAGCCTTCACCAGGAGTCCCAAGCAGCACATCGGGCTGATGGTCACCCCACAGTGGGACAGGGGACATCCCTTGGGAATGGCAGCCTTGTACCCTCTGGTAATCCCCCACCATCACCTACTTGTGGCTCCAGCGTCCGCGCCCTCTGCATCCAAAGGCGTCCGCTGGCCGATGTCCGGGGCAGTGCTGCCCGTTCCCGGGCTCTCCCCAGCGCTGGCCACCCGGTGCCGGGGCTCACCGGCCGCAGGCCTGGTGGTGGCTGTCTCCAGGGACGAAGAGGACGCCTGGAAGAGAAGCAGGACAGAGACTCAGCGCCGTTGCCTCTCCCGCTCGGAGCAGCGCCGGCACGGGTGGGGGGCAGAGGGGGGTTCGGGGCGCACAGACACAAGATGCTTTTGTTTTCCTGCCGGCCGGTGCACGTGGCCAGCGCGGGAGCCGCACGCCAGCCCCGCCGCGGGGCTACAGCTGGATCCGGCCGATGGCTCCCAGCACAGCCAGACAAGAAGAAAGGCTGCAGGGGGGTGAGGACATGAATCAAAGCGGCGTCCCCTTGCCCGCCGGCGGCAGCTGGCCGGTTAGGCAGCTCCCGATTACTCAACCGGGCAGTGTTTACTCGAGATCAACAACCCCCCATCGCCTTCTCTGCCAGGCGGGCGAGGGAAATGTGCTGCTGGGATGGGGATGGCATTCCCGCTGCGCCTTGTTTGGGGACAGTCCCCCTCCTCGACCCCCCAGCGCTGCTGTGGCCCTGGGTTTGTTGTAGCTGTCACCCTCCTGCCCGGGCACACAGCTTGGGCTGTCACTGCTCTTGTTTAGCTTTAATAAAGCAACAGCCAGTGACACCACGCTCATCCCCAGTACTTTTGTGCCACTCTGGGAAAGACACACGGACAACTCAGGTTCACAAAATGCTGTGCCACCCCGGGCATGGTGGGATGCGGGTGACCTCCCCCTGCCACAGGTGACATCCATAGGGGACACTGTGAGCCTGATTTGGGGACATTAGGGCCACGGCAAGGATTTTATGTTGATCCTGTTTTTCTCGGGATCGCTCCTATAAACATGGAGATGGATGGTCGGTGGATGTTTTGCTGGGAAGCCCTTAGACTCAATGAGCCACGCACACAAGCGGACGTATAAATTTACCGTTTGCTTCCTGGAAAGGTTTAATTTATGGAATCCATATGGCAGCGCCGCACAACCGCGAGCGCTTGGCACATCCCGTGAGTCCTCGAGTGCCACCACGTCCCAGCTCCAACTGGCGGGGTGCCACCGGCTGCCCCGGTGATGGCGGGATGCTCTTGTCTTTCCCAATGATTAACAGAAGGTGACTTTCACAGCAGGCAGGGGACAAGCCCAAGGATCAGTCCCCATCCCTGACAGCTTGGTGTGGGATCCCTGGAGGTGGCAGGGATGTCTCAGGGGGGAGGCTGTGCCACTGCTCCTCCTCCCGGGACAATGCCACCGGCAGCAGCAGGCAGCAATCCCCTACCTGTGGGCATGAGAAAAGGCTGGGGTGCACTTTGATACCCGGAGCAACTAATCATTAATTAGCATTAATCACTCCCCATCACATGTCTCAGCAGCATTGGGCAAGACGCAGCTGGGAAGCGCCAGGCCGGGGTCTTGGTGGGGAAGGTGGATTTTGACAGCTGGGCTAAGGCTGGCACCCTCCTGCTCCCCAGGGAGCCCCCCAGACCCCGACCCACACCCCAACCCACCCAGCAGCCCCATAGCACCAGCAGCCCCCACCCCCTCTGTTTTCCTGCCAAGGGATGCTGAGATGCAAAGGCACCAGAGATGGGTCCCACCTGCCCAAGGGCAGCCAGGATCCGACCCCCTCTCCCCACCCGTGTCCCCTGGGACCCCCGGGCTCCACACGGAGCACCGGCCGCCTCCTTGCTTTAACTTCACCCGGCACTATCTGTCAGCAAATCATCCCCGGTTACACAGATAAGGAATAATTGATGCAAAGGAGCCATCTGTTTGCGAACACGGAATATCTGCTCAATTAGGAGGGATCTGTCCACCCAGATAAAGCATGGCGGCAGCCCCTCAGAGGGGGGGCCTCATCCCCAGCCACGTCCTCAAAGACTCACCCCCAATTAGAGGCGAGAGGGTTGATTTGGGTGTTAATTTGCTAAGCAGCACCCTGAGGTGCTCGGGAAGAGGCTGGGAGGGAAGGGTGCTCTGCCACCAAGCGCTGAAATTTGAGGGGAGGGCTGGCAGATCCCCCACGTCCCACTGGGATGAAGCTCAGCTCCTCCTGGCTCTGGGAGATGCTCATCCCACATCTTTCCAGGGATGGAGAGAGGGGACCAGGATCTGTGCCTGCTGAATGGCGCTGAGGCCCGCTCGTGACACGCTTCAAGGGACCCTGCAGATGGACAAGCCTGAAACAGCTCCCAGGACATCCACAGCAGGGATCAGGGACACAGGGCACAGCCTCAGGCACATCCAGGTCAGGGGTAGGTGTGCAGCGAGGTGACAGCAATGTGACATCATTATGGGATGTTATTAACACAGGAAAAACAGAGCTGGCACGCAGGCCAGCTCCACAAGTGACAAAACCATGGGGAAAATGCTCCAAGCAGAGCTGGCAGGGATGGCCCCATGGCATGACAACCTCAAACCCCTCCTCTGTGGCATCTGCCCCTCTGGTATGACGGACATGGAGAGCTCGAGTGGGGTCAAAACACAGTTGGTGGCCTCCAGGGACAGGCACAAAGAGGCACTGCCAGACCCCACATCAGCCATGTCCCGCCTGTGCCCCATACCACCAGCACAGCATCCCCCTGCCCTTGGTGTGGTGCCCAGGGCAAGCAGCGTGGCAGTCCGGGGTCACAATGGCACCAAGGGCAGGGGATATTGTCCCCATGTCCACTGTCCCCATGTCCACTGTCCCCATGCCTGTCCCTCCCTGCCAAGGGCACATCCCTTCCGCTCCCATCGCCAGGCTAAAAACCTGCTGCAGCTCCCAGCTCTGCCCCCAGCTTTGGGGTGGCAGTGGTGGGATGGGAAACCAAAGGGCAGGAGGCCACGGCAGCGCACTTCCTGTGCCTTCAGGACACCCGAAAATGTGGCCTCCTCATTCCACCTCCCCTGCGCCTCGCCCGCTGCTGGGACGGGCTGCGGCGTGCGCAGCGCCGATGCCGCCCACGGAAACGCCGCCCACGGGGAATGCCACGGGCACGGCAAAGCCCCCACCACATCACCCCAACCTCCACCCTCCCGGGTGGCAGCACCCTGGAAAACCCCCATGCTGCCAGCAGCCAGGGCACTGGGGGTGGATGCAATCTTTGGCTCTTGGCTGGCATCACCCCGGCAAGGCGGCGGGCACAGAGCCCGGCAAACACCGGCACAGCTGCACCGGCGATGGGGTTTGGCACAGCCTCGGTGCCAGCTCCCGTGAGCGAGCAAGGGATGAGGTGAGGAGAATGCCTGGCACAGAGGGGCCGCATCCTCCACTTCCCAGGGATGCAGAGAGCGCCAGCTCCCGGCTGTAAGGCCGGGGGGACACAAACTCTCGCTGTCCCCCGGCTCCCCCCAGGCCTGGGAGGCGGTGCTCAGGATAAAAGGTGTTTCTGGAGTGCTGAGGGCTGCAGGAGCAGGCTCCCCCCGGTTCCCTTTGTCGCTGAGGCCCTCAATCCCCCGGCTCCTGCTGGGGCTTTATCACAGCACAGCCCCTGCCGTGTGTTCCCCCAGACGGTTCCAGCTGCTCTTCCCTCCAGGAAGCCTCTGCCCTCCTCATCCTTGTCCCAGCAGCCTGAAAACAGAGGGTTTTCCCACAAGAGCAGGCTGGGGTCTCCCTGGGGGGCTGGGGTCCCTGCTGGTGGCACAACTTGGCCCTGATGGGTGCCCACGGGAGGGGTGGTGGCTGGATCCACGCATCTCCACCGTATTTAAAGTTTCTCAGCCGTGTTTGCTGGCGGAAAGTTGGAACCTACAATTACAGCTGTGCTAACCCCTCATTAGAGAGGGGAAGGGGAAAAAAAAAAAGGGAAAGAAACAAAAGGCTCCAGAGTGAGACACGGTGCCGTTAACCCTTCCCAAGATGGGGATGTGGCCCCCCAGGAAATTCATACAGCTGGAGGGATGGATCACAGCGGTGGCAGGTGACACCGCGTGCTGAGGGTCTGCCCATGAGCATCGCTGCCCACCTGGATCCCCAATCCACGTCCTGGTGTAGCGGCAGTGCCGGCTGTGCCGCGGCGCCCGCGTGGGCACGGCTGCGGCTGTGCCGGAGCCGTTTGTCACGGCAGGGCTGCGGTTCCCGCTCGCTCTCCAGCAGCGACACCGTGACGCCTGCTCCAGGAGCCCACACAATATGTTCGCACTCATCTCGCAGCTGCCCCCAGACAGCCCGAGGTGCCGCGCTCCTCGCCGGCGCGGGGGCCGGTGTGTGCCGGCAGAGCCACGACGTGCTGCCGAGCCCGGCTGGGAACCGGCGTGGATGGACAGGGCTGGAGACTGTGGTCAGGCTGCATGCCACAAGGGCAGACAAGGCTGGAAACACCACTGGCATGGGCGAGGGATGCACCAGTGGCCTCCCATGCCTGAGAATGCTCACCCAGGCTGTGCCACGGGAACAGCGGGCAGGGGGACAGGCCTGGCCGTGACCCCTGTGTGTCACCGCAGCCCACCCTGCACCACACGGAGCAGAAGCACATGGGGTGAAGCACATCCCCCCAGGACCCCATCCTCAGCGAGGGTCTGACCCTGTGGCCACCCCAGCACGGCCACAGACCCCCTCATGCCCCCATCCCCAGGGAGCAGCGGGTCCCCGCGTCACTCTCCAGCCCCCCCCCCCAGCGACATCACCTCAGCGCCGCGGCCGCAGCGGCTCTGACAGCAGCTAACGAGCTGCAGGCAGCAATTTGGGTTATATATAGCCCCAAAGTGACTGCATCTAATTGCTCCAGCGCGCACCGGCCCCGCCGCGGGGTCCGGGTGCTGGGCACAGGGGGACAGGGTGAGCGGCACGTGCTCAGCCCCCCTCCCCCAGCTGTCACCCCGTGTGACCCCCGGGCACCCTGAGGCTGGCGGGGCACAAGCATCACCCCACATCCACGCCATCCCCGGGGAGCTGGGCTGTTCCCGGCGGCTTTGTGCCGGGCCATAAGCGGCTTTGGCTAAAGCCGCCGTCCCAGCCCGTCCCAGCCAGGGACCCTAAGGAGCTTTTGTCCCCTCTCATTAAGGGGTTTCGCCCAGGGAGCCACGGGGCGCAGCACCCAGCACCCCTCTCTCCACAGCATGCGGGCTCCGGCCAGCTGCTCCGGCAGCCCCGGGAGGGAGGGACGGCCGAAGGGAGGGAGGGAAGGAGGTGCTCCCTTTGTGGCAGCCCCCGTCCCCTCGCAGCAGCTGCCAGGCGAGGCGGCGGGCGCGCAGATGCGGCCGGGGGAGGTGCTGGATGTGTGTGTGTGTGTGTTTAGGGGGGTCCCCCGCAGCGGCTCCCCACGCCGGCGGGGCAAGCGGCGGCCCCCGCATGCAGCCGCCGGCGGGGAGAGGGGGGGAGCCGGAGCCGAAATTGTTTGCCAGCTTCCTCGAGACGGCACAATGGAGGGCGCGCAGGCGGATCCGGGGTCAGGGGTGAGAGCAGCAATAAGTGGTTTATGCCTTTTGTGAAGAGGCTGAACTGACAGCTCGCTGGATTAACAAAGACGTCCTCTGTTCCCGGGCAGGTCATGTGGAAAGCGCTGCGCCGACCCCTGTCACTTCTTTTTTTTGCAAGAACAGACATTTGTTCGCCAGCGAACAGGGAGGTGATGGAGGGGGAGGCGGGGGGCACGCAGCCGCCCGCTCCCGGCTTTTCCTCGAGCTCCTCTGGGGCTCTGGGCGTGGGGATCGGCGGCTGCTCGCTGCTCCGGCAGCACTGGCCAGGCTGTGTCACCTCCCGTGCCTCAGTTTCTCCAGTCCAGCCAATGAGCTGTGGCTGGTGGGGATGTCAGCACCTCCAGCCCATGCCCGGGCAGTGCTGTGTTCCACGATGCTCCACGTCCACACGAAATTCCCCCCGTTCTCATAGTCCCTCCATCACCGCAGGGCCAGGCTGGATGGGCAGGATGGGACCCACATCCTGCTCGGTCCCTGTCCCACTGTGGGGACACACATTTCTAGCTCCCATTTTCCAGTCCCTGCCAGGCTGTGGAATGTTCCCTTCACCCTCCTTTCAAGGCAGGGAAACTGAGGCAGGGGAGGATGTGAGCATCCCACCCATGCATGGACAGCAGGGCTGGCAGCAGCACTGCCATTCCCGGTGCCGGCCCTGCAGGGAACAATCAGCCCTTTCAGATCCGCAAGGATTTCCTCAAGGTTGTGCAGCACAGAACCCTCGCTGTCATCATTAGACTCCAGAGTTAACAGCTGCAGTGCTGCCGTTCCACACTGACACAAACTGCCCTGGCTGGGGCAGTCTCTCCCTGGCCTCTGATGTCCCTGCAGCTCCCACCTCCCTCTGCCACCACGCCCCAGCCCCAGCTCCAGGTCCCCCTGAGACCCTGGGGCCCAGAGGTGGGATGGGAGGGATGTAGCTTGGTGTCTACCACCCAAATCCTGCTAAGATCCCACAGGACATGCAGCTGCTCAGCCTCAGTCCCTGCTCCCCCATCCCCATCTCAGGGACACCACAACCCCACACAGCTCACCCACCTCCAGCTCCGGAGCTGCCGGGCAGTCTGTGACCAGTGTCCCCTCCCTGCCACCCTAAATACCTGCCACGGGGAAAGACAGCTGTCCCAAGGGGCTTTTCACTCTGGAAAACCCCACCCACCCCACAGCGGCTCATGTTTTCGGGACATTCCCACACGTGCCAATCCCCGCACGCTCAGGGGTAAACTGAGGCAGGGAGGCGCAGCCAGGTGGGTGCAAGGCTCTGCCAGGTGAGGGGACACACCGGGGGGTCCCCATCCCGCTTGGTGGGGACACATCACAGCAATCCCAGCGAGGGCAGCACACCGGCTGGGCCATCAGCTCTCGGCGCGGTGGCATTAAAGCCTCAATCCGTGTCCCTCAATCCGCCGTGTCCCCCTTCTCCATCCCGCGGGCAGCTTAGCGCCCGTTCCCGGCTCCCGCCTGCCATCTAAAGACGGACTTACCGCCAGGTCCGGCGCTGCCTTAAGCCGCAGATTAAACGTGAACCATCTGCAAGGGGAAACTTTAATGCAGGATAATACCTGCCACGCACACCCTGCCGTGTCACCGCGCGCCCCGGCCAGGTGGGCGCAGAGCCCCGCGCTGGCATCGAGTCCCTGAGCGGCACCACGTCCCTCCACGGGGATGTTGAGGCTCTGCACATGATGTTCCCATCCTCCTGGATGTCCCCATCGTCCTTGCTGTCCCCTCCTGGCACAGTCCTGTGAGGATCCACAGCTGGGAGCTGCACATCCAGCCAGCCCCCGCCTCACCAGCTCGTGTTGCCCCCTAAGGGAGCCACCCCAGGCAGGGGACAGCCAGCCGTGGGGGGTAGGGGGGGTCCAGCCAATGCCCCACCTGGTTAATTACTTTAAGTGATTAAAGTCTCTTCATCAGGGCAGCAGATTAGACCCTGCAGCTGGGAGCTGTTTTCCCTCACAATCTCCTCCCCCAGGGGACAACACGGGGGGTCCTGCACTGTCCCCATTTTTAGGAGCAAATCCCACCTCCCCAGCCCCAAAAAGGTGGCCCAGGTGTTCTCCGTCCCCCCAGCCTGGCGAAGCCCCCAGGGATGCCCAGACCAGCAGCATCACTCAGGGCACAGCAGGGACATGGGGTCACCCAGGATGTCCCTAGTGCTAGTGGGGACACAGCTGGGCTGAGCATCACACAGCCAGGAATGACCTCTGCAGGGAGGAGGGATTCCTGGGGGGCACTGCACCCCAAAGATGGGTGAGGGAGGATGAGACACCTCCTGCCAACTCAGCACCCCAATGAATTACACGAGATCACAGGTCCCTGCTCAGGTCAGCAGGGAAAGGAGCCAGGGAGGTTTTCCACCACCCAGCCCACTCCTGATGGAGAATTTACAGCCAGGATCCACTACGGGCTCAGTAATTAGCGTTGGGATGCTGAATCAGCACCTGGCCATCAGCACTGAAGGGATGGAGCTGGGGGGGCTCTGAGATGGATGGTGGCCCCCCAAGAGGGACACAGGGGGCACTGCAGTGACCCAGCAGTGCCTGACAGGGGAGGGGGCCATCCCCATGGCTGGGAACCTTGGGGGAAAGCTGGCTAGCCCAGCATCCCATCCCAATCTGCTGCTCCAGGACCAGCTTCAGCCCAGGATCCCTCAGGTGTCACTTTGGGAATACCCCAGGACGGACAGAACCCCCCCATCCCGCTCACCTAAAGACAAAAATCCCTCTGGTCCTCCCTTCACAGCCTGGATGCTGCATCCCAGGATGCTCAAGCCCTGGGATGCCCGAGCATCCACCCAGCTGTGCCCGGGCAGCCCTCTGGCCTTCACGGCTGCCATCAATTTCCCAGGGTCGGGAATGGCAGGGCCGGCTCCCCGGCAGCCCCAGCCTCTGCTCTGTGGCTGATTACAGCCATTTCCCTGCCCGTGCCCCCTCCCCTGCTGTCTGCCTCCTGCCTCCGTCTGCTGCCTGGTTTTACGAGGGCCATTTCCAAGAGGTCGCTGGAAATAGATTTTTATCACCTCGTGATAAATATCGTTTATGGTGACATTACTGCTCCGAGCAGCCGCGCAGGGGAGGGAGGAGAGGCAGGAGGACGCCCGTGCCCAACCCCAGCTCCACGGGGCACTGCCTGGGCCCCTCCTCATCCCTGTCCCCGTTCCCGGAGGTTCGGGCAGCGCCATCCGACACCATCCATCCATCCATCCATCCATCCATCCATCCATCCATCCATCCAGGCGGCAGGAACAGAGGGAGCTGCATCATTAGCCCCGCGCGCCATTAAGCACTTAAAAAGCCATAGGAATAAGCCGCGCCATTAGCTGGCAAGCGAGCTGGGAGGGGAGGGATGCACGGAACCCAGCGTGGACCAGGGAATGTCACCACCCCGAGGGCTCCCGCGTGCCCGGGAAGCGGGGGCAGGACCGCCCCCAGCCGCACACAGCTCCAAGGTGGAAAACCAGGGGCTTTCAGAGCTGACACATCGCTTCTACAAGGGGTGACACCACTGGGCGCCTCTCCAGAGGGACTTTTCAGCAGAGTAGGGAGAACTGGCTCCCTGCTCATCCCCTGCTCTGGTTTAGGGATGGAGCTGGCACAGAAACCTGCGAGAAAAACCAGCACTGAGACGAGAACTGCAAGCTCATGGCAGCGATAGCCCCGGGTATTGCAACCCTACACGGAGGTGACCCGGAGGCCCAGGGGAGCAGGGTCCTGCCCCGGCCGAGCCCGCAGGCGGGACAGCTGCCAAGCCGTGCCCACAGGCAGCTGCCTCTGGAAAAGGGCACGGCAGCAGGCAGGGGGCCAAGGCCAAGCTGCTCTTCGTGCCAGCCCCGCCACACACAGAGCCGGGCACCGGCCACCTCTGGGGGGAACAATCACCCCGTTCACCAGCACCAAGGTGAGGGGGTGTCAGCTGTGGGGACAGGGGCACAGTCCCTGGGGAGGCAGAGCTGGGGTGCAGAGCAGCAGCAAAGCTGCACACCCAGCAAAGAGCAACCCTCGCCCGCAGGCAGAGCGCGGCACTGCCGGCCCGTGCCAAGAATCCTGTTTGCTCTCCCCAGCCCTGGCACTGGGTCCCTCGGGCAAGCCGCCTCCTGCCCCGCTGCCTCAGTTTCTCCAGCTGGCAGGGATGGCAGGGCACAGGCAGGCTGCCATGGGGGGACCCCAGCCTCGTGTTGTGGCTGCTTGTGACACGCAGCACGAACCCACCGTGACATAGAGCTGTGGTGACTTATTGGGAAGTGACCCCGTGGCGTGGGGCAAGGAGGGAGGGAGCAGAGGGACTCTGTATGGGGACAGGCATGGCCAGACAGCAGCAGTGGCCACACCACGGTGGCACGACCCCTGCTCAGCTCCCCACACCTGGTGGGCAGAAAAACACCCCAGAAAGGGCCAGCCCGGTCACCCTGATGGCACCTGGGGCTGCGTGGGGACAGCCAGCCCCACATGCAAGGACGAGGAGTGCTGGTGGTGTCCACCCTGTTTCCCTCTCTGCTGCCAGGACACGTGCATGGGTCATCTGGTGCCACCCCCATGTCATCACCCACACCAGCAGCTGGCACTGTCCCCTGTTGCCACCACCCACCTTTAGGACATGGGTTCCCCAAGCCGCTGCATCCCCTTGGGGACAAGGAGTCCTTTGTCCAACAGAGAGCCCGGAACGCCCGGCAGCAGGATGCCTGCAGAGCCAGCTGCCTCCTGTGCCCATGAAAGGAGATTTGTTCACCTGGCGAGTGGCTCGGTGACCCCAGGTCCAGCTCCTGCCACCACCTCGTGGCTCCTGGCACGCAGGAGCCAGCACGCCCTGGCAGGGCCACCTCGCCGGCGGTCGCGGTGACCTTACACCGCTGCCGGAGCTCTCCAAGCCCAGCGCTTGGCCCGGCACATGGATCCTCCGGCCAAGGCGGGCTGGCGGCTTGGCACTCACCCTCCCACGGCGCAGGCAGCCGCCCTCCTCACCCCGGGCTGGCAGGGAGTGGGCAGCAGCAGCTGCAGGAGGTGCGGACAGACGGACAGACAGCGCGAGCACAGCCCCCTGCGCGCCGCCCCGAGCCACAGGGTGCGGGTTTGGGAATCCCCTGCCCACACCGGGACTGGCAAAGCCCAACTGGGCAACCCCACAGGCCACCAGCATCCCTCACTAGGGGGACGAATCCCACCTCAGCACCCCAGCAGAGCACCCAGGAGTGCCCTGCATCACCCACAGATGGAGCCTTGCACTGCCAGTGGCCAAGTGCCCCAAACCCTTTGCCCACTGCCCCTGGGAGCCAGACCTGAACCCCCCGAGGGTGGGCACACGTGCTGCAGGCCCCGGGTTGGGGTGCCCCCCCATGCACCCCATTAGAGCTGCTTATGGGCCTGCTGGGGTGCAGAAAAGCCATTTTACTACTTTTTTAAAAAAAACTACAGAAAAAAACGGGAAGTGCAGAAGGCGCCTGGCAGCATCACACAAAGTTTGCAGCAAGTTCCACAAAGCCCCCCCCTCAAGCACCCACCGCAGGTCAGGGGGACACAGGGGTCCCCTCCACTGTGCCCCCACCACATCCTCACACCCAGCCACAGCAGGAGCCCCCCGCACACAGAAACTGGGGGGGACACACAACAATCCGGGGGGGGCTACAGGGTTTATCCCCCAACAAGGCTGGTGGGGTGCCCCCCTCAAGGCTGGATGGGGGGTGGGAGGGGGGTTATGGGGAGGGGGTTACAGGCAG
>VZRV01000396.1:50527-61730 GCA_013398115.1 Falcunculus frontatus
GAGGGAGGGAGGGAAGAGCAGGAGCCAACAGCTCCTCACTCCCCGTGACACCAGCGTGGAACCACAAGACTCCACCTGAGCACCTCCATCCCTGCCACGAGCTCACCAGGGCTCAGCAACCTCCACCCCACAGCCATTCCCCACTGCAGGAGACCCCGGATAACCCCGGGTGCCAGGGCCAGGTGGCTCCCAGCCCAGCCCCAGCAGGCAGGATGAGGCCACCTCCAAAGCAGAGGTGGCCACTTGCCTTTCGGTAAAGGGCTGGAAAACACTGCACCTTTGATTCTGCAGGGTGAACAGCAGTGCCCAGCATGGCACCCCGCAAAATAACCCCCCTGGCCACCCACAGCAGACCCCCACACCCCTCTCATCCCCCCGGGGGGCACCCCCAGCACGGGGAGGGCACACGGTGAGACCTCCCCTCGCAGAAAGCACTGAGCCACCATGCTGGGGGTTGCCAAGGCAATGGGAGAGCAGGAATCCGGGTGGAAAAGGTTGGGGATGCAACCCCACAGAGCTGGGGGCCCCTCCAGCACACCAATATGAACTGGGAGATGGGTTGGGGGACCACGGCACCCCCCAGCTTCCACCCCCTGCAGGGAATTGGGATGTACCCACTCCCTGACCCCACTGCTGGTGTTGGTGTCCCCATGCCAGCCCCTACCCTCTCCTTTGGGGTCTCTGCAGGTTTGGGGGTGCAGGAATGTGAGCACTGGAGCGAGCACAGCCCCAGCATCCCAACACAGCTCAGCTCAGTGGCACTGAGGGAATCCCGGCCGGAGACTGACCCCCAGCAGGAGGGGACAGCCCCAGAGCCCTGGGGACAGCAAGGGGTACCAAGGGAAATGGAAAAGCCCTGCTGGCACCCTGGCCATGCTACAGCACAGGGCAAGGCCCCATAGGGTGATGAGGGCTGGCAGGAAGGGGGGCAGGCTGCTCGTCTGCCCTTCATGCCTCAGTTTCCCCAGCCGTGCCTCATCCTCCCAGCACAGGGCAGCTGCAGGCAGGATCACCACGGGCAGTTTCAGCAGTCCCTGCCCAGCCCCACGGCTCACCCGGCCCGAAGGCAGCACGGTGACAGCTTCCAAACCTGCCCTGCCAGCAGCCCCAGCACAGCCCCCAGGAACCCACCCCAGGCCCTGGCACAGGGGAGGCAGTGCTTGGTGGCCTCATGGCGAGTGTCCCTCTCTACTGCTGCTCCTTGCTGCAGCCACCAGTCAGCTCGGGAACGTGTTTGTGCTTTAAGAGCCCGGTCAAAGCCCTGGTAAACCTCCTCTGGGACATGCCCAGCTCCTGCCTCCACCCCAGCCCAGCACAGGGCTTCCCAAACCTCAGCATCCTCCCTCTGGAAGCTCAGCCCTACCCTGCTGCTCCCACAAACCGGCTGGGTGCTGAGCTGTGGGGATGCTCAGCCACTCCCAGGTTTTTGGGGGGGATCCCCCCCATTCCCGGCCGGCTGTTCCCACCCATTCGAGATCTGAGGATCCATCAGCTGGGAGCAGACAGGTTGGGGCTGGGAGCTGCCTCCCGTGGCAGCCCAGACAGGCTCCCAGGGGACTAATACCGGCATGTAAATATTAGATACTTCTGTCTCCTCTGAGGCCAATTACACAAATCGTGGCAGCTCCCGCAGGACTCTCCGCTCCTACTTACTGTATCATCATTAACAGCTTATTAGAGAACAGCTGCTCCGAGAGGGGGAAACAAAAAAGGAGAAGGCAGCAGGAGAGGCAGGAAGGAGACAGGCATGGAGGAGGATGGGGAAGAGTGACATCCACCCTGCCCCAGCAGTCGGGGACACCGGGGACATCGTCCCCACGGTGGCACCGGCGTGCTCAGCCCTCTCTGCAAACCCCAGCGGCAGGGCCAGTCCAAAAATCATGGTGGGATCTGCTGTGGGGTTCCCAGGAGGTGCTGGGAAGGGGGCAGAGGGATGGGCCTTGCTGGTGTTGGAGCGGGAGGTGGCTGGGGACAGGATTGAGGGGGCTCCAGGGAAAGCAGGAGTTGGAGTGAAGTCACCAAAGCAGCCTGGCACCCCTCAGCCAGTGGCATTTTGGGGCTGGGAGGTTCCTTCATGCCCAGAGTGGGGATATTCCTCAGCCTTTGGGTGCTGGGATGGGAGGACAGGAGGTTTAGGATCAGCTCCCCAGCACAACCCAGGACCCCTGAGGGGGGACACACATTCCCTACATCAACCACAGCATCATTAAAAGGTGCAGCTAATTGGGAGCCAGACACTCCTTGCCCTCCTCCCGGTCCCCCAGGGTGACAGCAGCCGGGTCAGGATGGCTGGGGGGTTTTTTGGGGTGCCACATCCCTCTCCACCCTTCCCGGTGCCTCCGAGTGCAATTAGGCACCATCAGCCCCAGCCCTGACACCCATTCACGTCCCCTGCGGCCACCGAGGGCAGCCGGGGTCCCCAGCGGGGTGGCCTCGGGTGCCTCAGGGGTCACGGCGGGGTGGCCCCGGGCAGGTGGCCGGGGCAGGTGGCCGTGCCGGGAGCCGTGTCCCCGGGAGGATGTCACGACATGCCTGTGGTGCGCTCTAGCGTCAGGCAGCATTAATGCATTGCTGGCTGCAGGCACGAGCTGCACGGCTGGACACGGACACGGCCGTGGGGACGGACACCTGGACACGGATCTGAGTGGGGATGGACACCTGGACACACACACACAGGGAGGGACATTGGGACAGCCACCAGACCCCCTGGGGCAGGGGACACAGCCACCAGCTGCACCTCACCCCAGCTCGGGTGGCCCTGCTGGGCTGATGTCCCATACTGGGGGGACTGGGGGGCAGCTGTCCCATACTGGGGGGGAACAAACCACCCCAGGCAGGGGCAGATGCTCCACGGAGGGAAGGGGGAGAGGGGCTCCCCAGGGCTTTCGGGGGCCGGGGAGGCAGCAGCTTCCCGTCTGATTGCTAATTATCCTCGTTATTCCGTGTCAGACACTTTATGAAGCACCGGAGTGATTTGCTCTTTCCCTGTAATTAGGCACGTCGCAATTACCATCTAATTCAAGTTCAAGCTCTGCATCCTCGTGACCTTCCCGGCCTCGACACGATGTCCCTGCTTGTCTCTCCGAGGCCCCCCTGATGTCACCCCTGGCCCGTGTCTGGTTCTCCAGAGAGGAGAGGGGTACCCAGGGGTTGGGGGAGGACAAGGCACAAAGCCACCCCTCCAAAATCCCCCCCAGCTAAATGTGACACCGAAAGCCCCAAGCCAGCTTTGGGGTCCCCCTCCAGGAGGGTGACAGTCCCCAATAGAGCGCTCCTGAGCATCCCTGAGCCCTTTGGGTTTTGGGGTGAGGGCTGAGCCCCAGCACACAGCCGGGCCCTGCCCACACACAGCTCCCAGCCAGCTGCCACCTCGTCCCCTGCAGTGACATTTTAGATTCCACAGGACGTATTTAACACATCCATGTCACACCCTCGGTTCCCATTCATTCCCACAGGGACGACAGCACTGAAACAGCAGTAAAAAAAAAAACCTACAAGGCTTTTTTTGGGGGGAAGAAATGGAATATAAAGAGTGGGAGCCTGGGTGACTGATGGGCAGCTCTTATATCTTCCCATCGTGGCACTGGGATTCCCTCTCCCTGCCTGGCTCATGGCATTTGCTCCAGGAAGAGCCACATCTCTTCCTGGAGCATCCCAAAAACGCCTCCAGTGCCGCAGCCCTGGGCGCTGAGCCGTGCCAGGCTCCGGTGGCACCGGAGTCCCCGCAGAAGGATGCCCCCCTCCTCCTCCTCCTCCTCCTCCCAGCAGCTAATTAATCCTTCTGCTCAGGCAGAGCTCATTAGCACTGGAGCAGCGCGGGGCTGCTCCGGCTGCCCGGCACAGCCGCCCTTCCCAGAGGAGAGCAAGGTCAGTGCCAGGGGCCAGCGGGCACCGGCACTGCCAGCACCACGCTTGCCCTGGGCTTTGCTGCCCCATCCCCTCGGTGGCCTTTCCTGCAGGCTGAGGGTGTTTTTCCAAGCTTACAGCATAGGAGAAAAAAAAAAAAGGGGGGGAAAAAGAAAAAAAAGAGGGTTGAGGAGGTGGAGAAAAAGGCCCCCCCCCCGAGAGTGAGCGGGAGGGAGCAGCGGCCAAGGAAAGCAGAGGAGTCAGCCAAGTGCCTCTCTCCGTGGCGGCAGGGCGCGAGTGGGCCGCCCTGCAAATGTTTTGAATTTCCAAAACAGAAGGGAGAAGCCAAGAGCTGCCGAGTTCCCCCACACGCCAAGAAGGACAAAGGGCATCCCTGTGTGGTGGAGGGGAGGGCGGGCACCCAGCACCCCCTGGCTGGCCTGCCCCGGATCCCCCAGGATGTGGCACAGGGGTGCTCCCAGCTTGGCTCTGGTTACATCCAGGGGGAGGAAATGGGCACTTCTGGGTGAGAGTGGACACTGGCACCACATGGGGATGATGGGTGGCTGTGATGGGATGTGCACCCACAGGACAGCCCGGAGCAGGGCCTGGGGTGGTTCAACACGTGGCAAAGCCCTCAGCTCCCCATCCTGGCACAGCAGGAGCCTCCCAGCTCCCATCCTTCTGGGAACCCACCCGCTCCAGGAGCCAAAAGTGCTGGAAAAGCCCTGAAGCTGGCATGCTGGAGGCTCTCCTTGCTGCAGGAGACACTGATCCAGAAGGAAATCTCAGTGCCCACCCCGGCTGCTGGCAGGGATGTGAGGATGCTGCATGGGTGGTCCAGCCCCTCTGAGTGATCTCATCCTGTGCAGGGTGATGCTGTACCCCAAAAAAGCAGAGCCTGCCCCATAGGGAAGATGGGAAATGGGGCAGCATCCATGGGAATGCCAACAGCACACTGGTGGGGAACCCCACAGCCCTCCCTCCCCTGCAGATTATAACCTCACACAGATTATCATCTTCAATTATTAATCCCCAACAAATCCAAACCCCATCTGCCTAATCCTGGCCCCCTCCAGCATAAACCCCCTCCCAGGGGCATGGAGGGGAGTGGGGCCGCCTGGATGCCAGCCCTGCTACCGGGAGGGGTGGGAGAAGCCACGAGGGGAGCCCCCCCAGCCGTGCTGGGAGCAGGCAGGGAGACAATATCGGGCCTATGCGGCCCCCTCGCCGCCAGATGTGTGTTAATAAGGCAGCTGCCCCCTAAGCTAATAAGGTCACTCACTGGCTCCAGCAAGACGAGAAAACAAGCAGGGGCTTGGCTGCGGTACAGCCTGACTTGGCACTCGCCGCACGCCGGCTTCCTGAATTCTTGCCGCTTCCAGAACAGCTCAACGGGGTGGAAAAAGCAGAGAGAAACCTCCCTCGCCCCCCCCCAAAAAAAGCACCCCTGCAGCCCACTTGCCTCCAGCATCCCCCCTATCCCCGGGTGCTGCCGCCTGTGCCCTGCTGTCCTCAGCCCTGCGCTGGGTTTGTTCCTTAGGGAAAACCTCGTGGAAGGGCTGGGAGAGGGAGGGGGGATTCCTGCAGACTTTCCCAGCACGGCGAACCCCCCCCCGGCCCCACTCCCTCCCTCGCCTGCCCCCGATCATGGCGCCTACAACTCCCTTTGTTTTAATATTCTAAAGCGAGCCAGATGCCGGCTTTAATCCCCTCAGCTGGGGAGGATTTGCAAACACATTAGGAGGCAGAGCCGGCCCCTCCGCCCCAGCCCCAGCCCCACGGCGGCACCGCGCCCCATCTGCCGCCTCGGGAAGGGGATCCCGGCCCCTAATTGCCTTCTCATGTCGGGATTAGGAGCTGACAAGGTGTCCGACAACAGGGACACGAGCATCCCCTGCCACTTGTGGCTGGGGCGCACCGGGAGGGCCCTTTGGTTTCCTCTGCAGAGTTTGGGGGGTTTGCCCTGCTGAGGCGGTGCCAGGGGGATGGGAGCGGCACGGGTGGGTCCTGCAGGGTGGTGGATGCTCAGGAGAGGAGCAGAGGTTGGATTGTAGCTCCCCTGGAGACGGGATGATGGATGTGTGATTGTCCCAGTGGTGCAAGGTCACAGCTGCCGGACCGGAGCGTGACCGGCTCTCCCGCATCCCTCGTGGACCTGGGATATTTTGGGCAAAGCTCTGGGGGTCCTTTCCCGCAGCATGAAAAGGGGAAGGGATTTCCATCCCGACCTCCAGCGTCGCCAGCTCCTGCTCTGCCGCTGCCTCCTTCCCCCGGGATTCAGCAAACGAGGCTGAGATTGAACAGGGACCAGCAGCGGGAGCGAGAGGAGTCGGATCCCGCAGGAGCAGCTCCAGGTGTGCATCCCATTGATCCGACAGCATCCAGGCCGGCTTCTCTACATCACAGTCCCGGCTGCCCCGGCACAGACGGACCCTTTCCACAGCCAGGAGGGGGAAGTGGCCTCTCCAAAGTGGGGACAGGCAGCAGCAGAGCCCCGGGAGCCGGAGGGTGACGGGAATGTGATGCTGGAGCCATGTCCCAACCCCGCAGCACCCCAAACAGGGAAACAACTGCCACACAAAATGCCCCATAAACCTCCTCCTCACACAAGCTCACAGCACACCCTCACAGCTTTCCAAATGCTGGGGGTTCCCTCCAGGCCCCCCAGTGCAGGCTGGACTTTGTGGGGGACCCCAAACAGCTCACAAACCTGCAGGGACCAGGCACCCGTCCACATCCTCCCCTGCCCATGCCAGTGCTGCCCGTGCCCACAGGAGGTTCCTGCTCCGGCTTCCCCAAGGAAACAGCTCCAGGAACACACACACAGAATCTATCCCGAGCTGTCCCAGACCCCACAATCACACTGCAAAAGCAGCAGGGCTTTTTTTGAGGGTGTTTTTTCAGTGTGTTGGCTTTTTTTTAGGACCAGGATCTCCTCCACAGCACTTAGCAGCCAGGAGTTCCGAGGGAGCAGAGCTCAGTGCTTCAGAACGATGCCTCATTTGCCAAGAAATAATCCCGAGAAGCAAAAAAAAAAAACAAAACAACCCAACACCAACTCAAAAAAAACACCCAAAAAACCCAGACTCAGAAGATAATTAACTCCACAAAGCAGCGACCCTGAGTAGCTCAAATCTTTGCTGTAACTCCCCAGCCTCTTCTCCAAGGAGTTATTTCTTCCTGTCTCCAACACAACAGCACCAGCACTTGGAGGCCTGGGGGTTTTATTGGGGTTCTGTGTGTGTCCCCCAAACCCTGCTGGCAGATTTGCCCCTGCCCAGGCATGGTGGGGGGCCCAGCCCCACATGAGACCCCCACATCTGTGAGCAGGGTTGCAGTGGGGTCACTCCTGATCCCTGTGGAGGGTTGGAATAGGGACATTGAGGATGTGGGGCTCCACTCTTGAGGGGATGAAAGGGGGGGGAAATGGGTGCTGCTGACCCCAGACATCCACCAACACCCCCCAACAGGGAAGGAGCCACTTTTCAGGATCCTCCCTGCAGACAAACAGCAGCAGAAGGCAGGTCAGACACCCTGGGGGTGCATTTTAGCCCCACCATTCCCTCTCCCACCTTCAGGGCTGGCAGAAGGGGATGCTCCACCAGGAGCTGGCCCGAGTGACCCTGCCAGCATCACCCCCCTGCCAGCATCACCCCCTGCCCCTTCCTGCCCCTCGCCAGGGAGGGGAATAGAAGAGAGCAGAGCTGAGAGAAAGCAGCACAGAGCCAGCCCTTCCCGCTGCTGCTCCCCCCAGCATCCCCCTTCCCCTCCTGACCGCAAAGAGCCAACATCTCCCCGCACCCCTGCAGCCAGGGGATGGGAATGTGGAAGCAATTGCACTTGGCAAGGCAGCAACAGTGAGTCAAAAACAGTTGTTTGGCTTGTCAGCCACCCAGGCCCTGCAGCACTCTTGTTTTCCTTTGCCTCCCTTAACCCCTTCCAGCCCCACGCACTCCTCCCAGCAGGACCCACAGCCCCCAGCCCCGCCGTGCAGAGGAGGTGGGAGCTGGGGGGAAGGCTGATCCCACAGCCCGGCTGTCCTGCTCCCAGAAATGGGAGAATGGGCAATTCCCAGGCAGGAAAACCTGCAGGGAAAACCTGCCGTGGTGCTGGGAGCTGGTGTGGTGCACAGGGACATCCCGAGGCCACCAAGGATGCCCGGTGGTCCTGGAGGATCCCACCCACTCGCCCCAGGAGATGCAGAGAGCTCCTTGTTCCTGCCACAGAGAGCATCCCAGATGGCCCTTGGCAGGCTGAGGGGACATGGCCACGTGTGCTGGGGACCCTGTGCCACCCCGGGGTGGTCAGACCCCCCGGGCAGTGCCAGCCTGGTGGCAACAGGGTGATTTAAAGCCCTGAACACAGCAAGCCCCATGCCATTGACAGCAGTTTAGCACATCCCAGGCTGCTTCCCACCAGCTCCTCCAGCCCCTTCCCTGCTGGCCATATGGCAGCGGGGCCAGGAACACATCCAGAGCCACCACAGGCTGCAGCAGGGGTTCTTCTCCATGCCCAGGTCACCCCTCACACCCCAAGATGGGAGTCCCACACTGCTATGGTCTCATTCAGGCTGCCACCAATTCAGGGCAGGGTGGGGGGACACCAGGATCCATCCATCCCTTCCCCACCATGAAGGGGCAGCCGTGGGGGTCAGGGTAGGGGTCAGGGTATCCCTCTGGGCATCCAGCCAGGACCCACACCTCTCCATTCCCCCCTAAATTGGCCCCAGAGTAGACAGACACAAGGAGAGAGCCATGGGGTGAGGATTGTCCCTCTCTCCGCTGGGGACAACCCCCGCTGCACCCCTCCAGCACCAGGGAACCAGGGCAAGGGGACGGCTGGGGAAGAGTTAAACCCTGTGGAGCGCAGGGAAGGGGAGGAAAAGCTGAGGGCAAGGCTGAGCCCGCCGGGAGAGACAAAGCGAGATGCAGGAGCCAAGAGATGAAGGCGAGGATGCGATAAGAGGGGGAGCGGGGTGTGTGCGCTGGAGCGAGGGAAGGGGAGGAGGAGGAGGAGAGGTGGGTGATGACCAAAGTCATTGAACATTTTTTGGCACGCCTACCCCCGAGTATCCTGGCCGTTGGCCCAGCTCGGAGCTGAACTTAAACAAACTCCTGTTGCAGCCATCTGCTTGATTTTAAAATAAATCAAACAATCTGTTGAGCCGTGGGTGATCAAATTTCCATCTGTGCGGACGCCTGCTCGCCTCCTCGGAGCCTCCGCTTGCCTCTACCAGCCAAACACTGCTGGCAGCATGTGGCCTCCCTAATTCCTCCAGGAAAGGGAGAAACCGGACCTCCCCCTGCACCCCGGCCCCCTCCCAGCCCGTCCCCGCCACCCTCCTAACTCAAACCAAGTGCTATTTTTACAGCCGCCCACCAAACAGAGACACATCCCGGGTTTAAACGGGAGGAAAACGGGGCTGGAGGGAAGATCCCAAGAGGGATTGAGCTGCTCCGCTGCTGCCCACGCTGGGGGGATTCCTCATCCTGTCTCCATCCATCCCACGGGTCTGAGGGAATGGGAAGGGAAAGGGCAGCAGCTGCTGGCCCCAGCGATGGTGACTGCGGTGCACAGGCCATGGACTGGCCAGAAATAGCAGCTGTGTGGCCACTGCTGTGTGGCCGTCCCCAGGACGGGGACACCGGGCACACGTCACCTCCAGGTACCTGAAGGCACCCAGCTGGCAGCCACCCCACCCAGCCACCCCCTCAGGCAGCCTGCTGGCCCTCAAGTGCACCCAAAATCATCCTCTGGGAGCAGGGAACCCAAGGGGAGGCAGCACCACTTGCATTTTGTCCCCAAAGTTCCAAAAGAGCGGTGGCACCTCCCTCTTCCACTGTCTCTTGGCGTCCTGCAAGACCCCTGCTCGCCTGGGGGAACAGCACCTGTGACATCCATGGACCCAAAGCCCCTCTGAGGGGTCAGTCTCTTGTCCAAGCCAAGGACAAACCCCTGCTGGCATCATCCAGACTTTGCCGTCCTTCCCCGGAGCCCTTCCTTCCGCTCCGAGCAGAGGGCACCGGGCACGGGGCCAGCACAGCCAGAACTAGGGCAGCAAGGGCTGGGGAAACACAGCAAAAGGACTAAGAGATGAGAAAAGAGGGAGGGAATCGTAGTGAATGAAGGAGAAGGAGCAGGGATGGATAAAGGATGGAGCTGGGATCGGGCTCACGGGACCCCAGCAGCTCCGGTGGGGAAGGTCAGGGTGAGAGCAGAGGCTGTGCATGGGAAAGGGAGCAAGGACACGACACCTCCAGGGCTTCAGTTATTGGGGTGACACTTCCTGAGGGTCCCCACGGCACGGTGGAAGCAGCAGCGAGGCAAAGGAGGTGCCCAGCACCCACCAGAGCCCTGCCAGGAGCCCGAGCCAGCGGCTGCGGAACAAACCTCACCCGTGTGGGACTCTGCCAAGCCAAGAGCTGTCCTGGCCAGCCCAGGGCCAGCCTGGCCAAGCCACTCACTGCTGGAAAGAACAGGGAGCAGGGTGGCCCCCACCCTGCTGTAGCCTCAAATGGTTCCCAGTGCCAGCTTTTGGGAGGGGTTGTCCAGCCCCAAGCACGCAGCATGCAGCACCCAGGCTCTGGGATGCAGGATCGGCACAATCAGCACAAGAACAGGGAGATCAGCAAGGGGAAAAACACTGGAATGAGTGATACAGCAGCTTGGGTGATCCCAGTGCCACAGGGGAACAGCCCCACAGGAAAAAATCTGCTCCCGGGGATCCACATCCCTGAGCTCAGGCTGTGGCTGAGATGGGGAGGTCCCTCCAAATGCTCCTTACGGAGTCAAATCCAAGCAAAGCCCTGACAGGATGCACAGCAGGGAGCAGGTTACACAGCACAAGCAACAGCGGGAAGGGGAGAGAAAAAAAAAACCACCAAACCCCTTTTTGGAAGAGGAAAGGGCTGACAGGACCTGGCTGAGAAGCAGGAGAAAGCCCAGATTTCCCAGTTACTGTGCAGATGTTCTGGACTGAAAACAGAAGACGGCAGGAGCGAATTCATCTCCCCCCTCCAGAGACGCCGCAGCCAGAGCATCTGGACTCTGTCTGCAGGCAGCAGAGCCGGCTCCCCCTGTTCCCTGGGAGCCCTGCACCAGGAACAGCCCCGACACCCCCGGGGTGCCCACCAGGGCCAGCGGTGACAGCCCGGCCCTGTCCCCACGCCAGGTTGACCTTGGCACCGCTGCCTCCCGGGAAAACTGAAGGGCCTTGTCCTCACTGTGTTTTCACTCCAGGATAACTCCTGCTGCCTGCTCTGAGAGCTGGGGGGAGCGACAGGGAGGAGAAAATGTGGCTGGTTTAGCAGTGAGGACAGGGAGGGGGGCAGGAGACATCCATCCATCCATCCAT
>VZRV01000426.1:0-10049 GCA_013398115.1 Falcunculus frontatus
TAGTCTAAGTATTCCTGAATGAATTCTGTTGAATGTAATATTGTCTTGACCTCTGGTCAAATAAATATATATATTCTAAATACAGAAATCTTTTGTCTCTCATCAAGACATACCAAAAAATAAACCTTTGAAATTGATTAGGCAAGGGTGCAGAAAATAAAACTCAGAGAGAAATAAAATAAGGAATTTACATTTTTTACCCAGTGTTTCATAAGTTCTAATACATATTGACTGATGTTTGACTTTTACCACACAGATAAAGCAGTAAGCAAAACACAAATCCCTTTTTCTTCATCCCAAATAAAAGAGGAGGAACAAGCAGGGAAAAGAATTGTATCAGATACATAAGAATTACACTTTAAAAGGGGTGCAGAAACCAATCAAGGAGAACCCGTGCAAAGTTGCTGGAGTAATTTTACATGAGTAAACTACCACATAACTGCCTATGTCCTTGGAGAAATGTGCATATAGTGAGAAATGGGGCTGACAGAGAGGCCAAACCATTTATATGAGAATATGAGAGGTGGACATGGAGAGGATTAATGAGAAATGGGTAGATGACCCTGAGAATACTTTCAGAATTCAGCCAGTGCAAAATTTGACACTGAAATAAAATGAATTGAAATCTCCTATGGTTGTATCAGGTGAGAGAGTGAGAATACTTCTAGTTCTCCAAGATTTTCAATTGGGTAGTGTTTTAACTCTACCACTAGGCCCTGAAGTCATACAACACTATTTGAAATATTTTTCTTTAAAGGAGGTTTCTTACCTTGTACTCGTACAAGTAATCTTATTTTAAAAAGCAGGTGGTCAACAGCCCCAACATACAATAAGCAAACACAAAATGTAAATTTTTGAGTCTCATGACTTTATATTGTGTTTATGATATATATAGTCTTCTATTTCTATATTTCTATATTTCTTTCTGTTTCTGTATGCACTTTGAAATGCTGAGGGGTACTTGCGTGAGCACTCAGTCCTTAGTACCTCAGCCTACAAACGCACCAGTCCATCATGAGGTATGACTGGTTTATGTCGTTTTGGTGGGCAGCTGGCTGGCACAGCCAGGTGCACACTGCTCAGTTTTCTCATTTAGCACAGTTTGTGCCATGCTGCTCACTGACAGGAACTCCTAGATCATTGTCAGGGTTCTCTCCTGCTTTGGGTGCCACAGGCCCTTATAAAAAACATAGTACTCTACGATTACAAAAAAAAAAACCCAAAAAAAACAAAAACAGGATGGCTTTTTGCTCCCACTATTAACACTAGACACGCTTTTCAGGATTCCACTGTTGTAATGGTTAGGAACCTTCTTCGAATTTTCAGTATAAATTTGCACATCGGCAGTTTACAGTCATTTGGGTTTGTGATAGTGCTATCCTAAAACTTAAATAGGTCTTCTGGAACTTCTCCTTGGTGCTCATCCAGGATTTATTTGTCCACACAAGCCAGAAGTAACTGCTGTGCTCTGTGGATCTACAGCGACACACAGGTATTTTTTAACACAAACCTAAGGCATGTTAGAAAAAACCCAACAAAACAACACAAAGTAAGTTTTTCTGCAACACTGCAAGATACATGAAATGCAAAGGTAGTGACCAAAACTCAAAGATTATAAAGAAGGAGGTAGGCACAGACCACACAAGACTTGTCCCAAACTCTGTGCAAATGACAGGTGGATGAGTTGTGTGGCGACTGCACCAGTAGGCATGACAAGTCACAGACACTTGAGTGCTCCAAGAAGCTGAAAGAAGGCTCCTGGGCCTCCCAGGAAGTTCCAGCCTGACAAATTTGTTAGTTATCATGCTTAGACATGCCTATCAGAATAAGAGTTACAAAGGGAACTGACAGAAATAACTGGCATACACTTGGAACTAAATGACTTTTCTAAATGGCTAGAAATAGATCAAACACAGTTGGTCAGTTTGGGGATGGAGCCAGAAGAAAAATTGCCCAGAGTAATATTAGGTCCCTTTTATAAAGCCAGCTGTTACTCTGATCATTAGCTATTTAGTCCCAGCAAGCAGATGTTTTTCTTTTTGGAAACTTCTGCTGAAATCATGGAGTTCAGTATATAAAGCCATTGAAGAATCAAGTCTTTTTTTAATGCTGATTTTAAAGGCCTCATTTTTTCCCAAAATATTTGCTTTAGCTTTCAAAAAGCTTTCGGTTCTTTGGTATATGCTGCCCCTGCAGAACATTATAGATTTATCTTTTTTAAGGATCTGACAGCTTTGAAAAATAGCATTATTTTTGGAAAAATGTGTTCTGAAGAATTATGATACAAACCAGTCTAAATCTCAATGAATTCAATAAATCCTTCCATTTTCTTTAGGAAAATATTACATTTGATCTGGATAGCTTATTAAGTAACAACAAAAAAAGTCTGTCCTGATTAAAGACCTTACCATGACTTCCAAGAAAATTTTAAATGAGTCAGGAATTCTTTGTCACATTCTGTTAGGGAATTTACAAAACCATGTCTTTCACTAAGATACATTGGATGTGATTTATTTTTATTCAACATCCTTAATTTATAGGATTTGAAGACTGATTTTTGTAACACGATTTTAACACAGTAAAAGTACGCTGGACGTCTCTTATTTTGCCCTTTCCATGTCACTGTTTAACCACCTCTTCACTGCTTTACTCATATCCTATCTCATTGAACAGATAAATGAGGCAGTGAAGATAGACACCTTTTCAAACGTTACTTACTTTGTATTTCAGCCTCCAGGTAATTCAGCATTTAGCAGAAGTTTTTTGGCAATGAGGATGACAATTCACCGCGAAATTACTAATGCATATACTGCCCCCAGAAACTCTTAATGAAATCTCTCACTGCTCAGGTGAGAAGTCCTAGTATCTTCATATAGAAATATAAATTGCTGAATGCTACCTGCACAGTAGGATCTTTAATATTTCAATATCACAGAGAAAATTTCAAAGCAACTACATCCTTTACATTTAGTGAAACATAAAGGGGAGTAGGAAAAAACCAAACATGTCACCTTGTATGTCTAACCGGATGCTGTAAAAATCTAGACAAGGAAATAGTGCTTTTTATATGGCAAGTAGCCAAACCACATCTAGCCTATTTCTTAGCTGCTGAATCTGAAACTGTGGTGCAAAGGATATATTCAATAGCTTTGACTTAGAAGAAAACTCAAGTGCAAGAGTGCTTTAGCAGAATCACCCACCTGTCACACAATAGCAGTAGGCTCCAGAACCCTGAAGTTCAGGCTGCTCCACTGTCTTTAGGTGATTTCAGCAGTGGAGTGCAGAAACAAGCAACTGGCTTGCCCAAATGGTACTCAGCTGACCAGGACAGCTGATGTCAAATGCTGCGTTAGTGGAAATACATTTGAGCTTTGCCCAGCTTTGAGAGGTCGGTCTTTCAGAAGCGCAGACTAGAAGTCCCTTCTTTAAATAAGTATTTGGAACTATTAAAGAAATAAGCAAAATCTGCTCTTTAATTTTAGAGCACAACCAGAGAAAAGGCAGGGGCAGTGATTTATGCATTGTATCCAGCAAGTAGATAATGAAATACTGAGTAGGAGCAGGCATAAGACCTTGTATTTCCTATCTTGCTGTACTGTCCTACTAATTCAGAGTCCTTGGTTCCGAAGCCTGAAGTGGATGTTTAAGGGACAGGGAGAAAAAGGCAAACTTATACACTGGAAAATTTTCTTGCAAACTCTCCCAGATTCCATTTTCAGCTCCAAAAATTCCTGAAATAGATGTGGTTTCCAACTGCTTAGCAACACTCTTTCAAGATTTTGTCCAGAATCCTCTCAAAATATTTTTCTTTAAAATTTTTTTAAAATAAGCTAAATTGCTTCATATTACACAACAAGTATGAAAAATCTTCTCATTTGACAAAACCTAATGTTTGGAGACAGAAGATGTAGGTTCAAATCCCTTTATCTCAGACCAATCCTTCTCTCTAGATTGTCTTGGTAAAATGCTTCAGCAATATGAGAAGGTGGCACAGCCATCATCATGTCCTTTGTCCCGGACAGAAGTAGCAGCAGCCAGATCAAGACACCTGATTCTGTCAGCGTGAATTTAGGGAAGCCTTATTGACTTAAGGTTCAGGAAAGTCATCTGAAAGGATATTTGAGTTTGGATCCAATGAAACTTTGGAGTTAAAGAGGCACTGAGATGCACACAATAAGGTCAGGTAAGGCACATGCAGGAGAGGAACTATAGCTGCCTGAAAGCTTCCTGGGAAGCCCACAAGGTACGAGCTGAGTCAGGGAACCTTTTGATTAAAGTTTTGAGTTCAAACACGTAAGTTCCACAGGCATCCTACTTCCATTGCCGAGCTTTCCTCATCAGATGTAGGATAGTACTTTCATCATCCTCGTGACTTTCACCGCAATAACAATTTCTGAAATTAACTAACTCAAACAATAGCTCCTGGGGTCTTCAAATAATAATGAAAAATACTGATTTGTAGGGTGAAATATAGCTACTTCCAGTGGATCAAAGAAAAACAAAGTCACATACGGGCAAGATATAGAAGGCAATAGGAGCTTCTGAGAGGCATGCCTCATCTAGAATAATCTATGACACTTCTGCACAGTGTCTGCTTTACATAAAAAGTCTATTATTTCACCTCTATCAGACAGCACCACTATTATCAGCCAGTGATGCAAAATAAGGAAAATAAACCCTCACCTTGTTTCTAAAATCTCCATTTTAGCCTCAAGACTGAACTGATAGACCAACATCTAATTTGTATTTGTAATTTGTATTCAACAAGCAACCTGCACCATACCTTCCTACGAAAGTATTCTGCTGCCAACAGTTCCTCAACAACCTGCAGGAGCCAAGTTTCATTTATAGTCCCAGCCTCTTTGAAATATTTGCTATCTTTCATTTACTGGATTTTGTTTATTTAATACTGTAAGTCCTTTTCTTCCTGTAGATTCATCTTTCTAATACAGAAGGCTTGACATGTATTCAAAAAGGTAACTTTTGTCTTTATGGGAAAAGAAGCTTATTGAATAGCCAAAGGATGTCTTGTACAGGAAAGCCACATAAATGGTGCACGAAGCTGTGAGAACTGAGCTGTTAATGGGAGCTGGGGGCTCCGGAACTGCCACAGACTTCCAGACCCTACGGGGAATACTGAGAAGCACAGCACATTTGAAGGGGAATTGAAATTGTCAGGGAAAGAACAGAATCTGTTCACTCTTAAATTCCTAATTAGAGATCTCATAGTGGGAAGTGGCCACTTAAATGATCAGCACTGAAAATCTAGGAAATAGCCTTTCTTAAGAAATGGGCAAGCGCCTATTTTCATAAATTAACATCCTAATTTACAATACAGATTATAATTATAATATTTTCAAATTACCATCTTACTTTTATATATATTATTTTGTTTCTCTCCAGGAATCCAGATAGAAGGGTAAATTCAGAGATGAAGTAAGGCCAAATGCATTTAGAAAACTCTCCTTATAAACTGTATTGATTTAATGTTGGAAACTACACAACTATTTTAGATATGTCCTGCAGATGACTAGTGTGCTGAGTAAATATTTGGCTGCACTGACATTAATTTTAAAATGCCATTCACTTCATCATTTTTCATACCTGCCAATATTTGAACCTAAAGGAAATCCATCCTGTACATTTGGATTTTGATGTATATAAATCTCTATGGTACAAAAATGCATAACATATATATGGTCATAATACAGGTGGTTAAAGTAGAAAATGAATCAGTTCTAAAATGCTTATTTTTTGTTTTAGCTCTTATGTTTTAGATATGGCAGGATACAATTTCTCCATAGGAGCTATGTATCACCATCCATAGGAACATATAATCTTAATTGTAAAATGTGCTAAAGCATTAGAAGTAGTATACATTAATATTACTGTGATGTAATTCAGTTTGAAGTGTGCCAGATAACCAGCCTAAAAAGATATTGTCAAAATAAGAGGATAGAGCAAAAAAAAGAAGGATCTGATCCCACAGTCCTTTAACAGTCTGAGGGCTTACTGAGTCTAAAATTGTGGACATGAGAATGAACACACAGTGTGATTGGATTTAGGAAGCCAAAGTGGTGCTGTGCTTTAGATTCTCATTATTTTTAGTTGTGACCGTCCAGTAAAGAGCGCAGAGAAGTTGCTTTCATGTTGATAGTGAGGTGCATTGCTGCCTGATAGCTTGGAAATACTGTCTTCATGTCAGTTGTATGAGAAAAACAAGAATATTTAGGGAACTGTAGCCACCTTTGTGCAAATAAAGTCATGGCACAGAGATGCCAGAAACAAACTAAAAATGAGAGAGAGATATTTTCTAGATAGTGAGACATTAAACTGAGAGACAACTAATTTAGAAATTCATAGATTAATCAGTTGCATTTTGAAAGGCAAAACCCTGGTTGAGGTCAGACAGTGATAGAAGTAAGATGCATATCAGCTAATTCTAGAGAAACTTTTTAACTAATTTGGGGAAACTATCCATACATTTTACTAGTGAGAGCATGGAATATTTTTAACTCTTGCCTAAATATTTACACTTCTTTGACTCAAATTTAACCACAATTACAGTGTAATTTGTTAAAACATGTTCCTTTTTCTATGAACATTTTCTTGCCTACACAGATTCATAAATAGTCTACTTATTGAAAAGACTCCAGATATTATTTCCATAGGAACAACACCACAAAAGGCACAAAAAGGGCACACCTCACTGACTTCCAAGTTATATGGAACACATCAGTAAGCCAGGGCATATTTTCAAAGAATATCTTCAGTCTGAGATATATGCAGGCTGAAGATTACAGATTCATAAATTTCTCATTTAAAATAAAAATGTAAAAGACCAAGTGAATTGCCCGTGTAAGGTTGGGGGTTTTTTTCCCTTTAATTTTAGTAAAAGAAAGAACTTAATAGGAAATCTCCAACTACACAGTAGTGTCCACAAACAATTGCACAGGATTTCTTACGAGCTCTTACTTGTGACTGAATAGCATCTCACTCCACGAGTTTCATTGAATGGCACTCACTGAGAGTATTCAGAAAGTACCCTGTAATAAAAAATTACATCAGTACTTGATGTAGTCAAGTTCCTCGGCTTCAGCAACACTGTGAAGGAAGGTGCTGTTCATAACTCAGCAGGGATATTAGAATTAAGTTCCTAAGAATTTTTTCAGTAAGACAGAGAATGAACTGTCACTGTCTTGTCATTCCCAGAAGAACTTTTTGCCTCCATCTACTCTAATAGTTTATTCCTCAGTGAGAGTGACTCCGCTGCCTTGTCTTTTTCGGACACATATGAGACAGATTTCCCTGATGAATCTCCCAAAGCAAACAGCAAATCTCCCCATCAGATTCACTAGCAATATATAGAAAAAGCTTATAATGCTTATAAAGCCCTGTACCATACCAGCTGAGGACTCAATAACATTTTTTGAAACTGCAAGCAAATGAGGCTGGGATCTACACATTGCCTAGCCTCACACTAATAAGCATAGGCAGATTGCCATGCTCTCCAGCACCAATCCATTCACACAGCTGTGGATCTGGTTTCTTCTGCACCACAAATATCTAACAGTAAGAGCCGGACAGTCCCATCCCATTCTCCTCTCTCACCAAACCCTTGAAACCACACATTGGTGGTATGCAATAATTTATGATATCTTTTTATTTAAAAAACCCCAAACAAAAAACACAGAAGAAATTAATATCAGGATTCTGACTAAGTATTTGTTTCCATGAACTATCAGATTATAGCATATTTGTTATGGATTGATACTCAAACAGGAATATATTCAAATCAAATCTGATTAAATCAATCTAACAGCCTGTACAGGGTAGTCATTCTTGGGAACAATCACACTGTTGAACACACTGAGACGTCTAGATCAGGAGCCTTCAGAATGATGCACCATTGATACCAAATCAATCCAGCACATCTAGAAAGGGGGTCCTCTTCAGGTCAGGTTTGAAAACAATAGTGTATCAGTCTAGAGAAACAAAAAGTAGCTGCACTTACAGCTTATGTATGAGTAGAAAATCTTTTCCCATCCTGTCAGATCTTACAAGTTCATGAATACAACATACATACGCAAAACAAGTGCCTAAACACTACATTATATAAAACCAGCTTATTTATAATAAGGTGATAGATGAAATTATTTAAAACAAAACAAAAAAAAGGTTACAAAAGTTATGTTTATGTCTTGCATTGCTTCCAATATGGTAGGATCACCTGAATGGGGAAGTTCTTTCCAAAACTGAATAGAGTTCTATTACATTATGATCATATCATCATAGACTTGATCTGTTCTCAAACATTTTCATACATCTCCACACAAATGTAAAAACATCTGCTATTTTTTTTCCTTTAAATATCCTGATTTTAGGAAACAGGTTGGCAATGTAAGAAAGACATTATAAAAACTTATCAAAAGTTTTATAATAGGCCATTCTTTGCCACAGTATAACAGAATTATTAGAAGTAAGAGAATTGGAGTAAGAACCCTATTTTTAGGAATAGGTTAGTTTAAAAGTGATATTAAAATGTTAAAATGTTATTAATGCCCTTACGAAGATCATACATTTTAACTGAAGGTCAGTTACATTCATCACGTTTATAGCTGAATCATTCCACAGTATTTTCTGAAAAGAGGCAAAAATATTTTTCCCATAAAATTTTAAAGAGTAATTTTCTCTAACTAGCAGAAATTGGTGCGAAATTGCTTTCACTGCGAGTAACCTAACCCCGATCTTTGTTTAGAGAGCTGCATGGTTTCAGAAGCAGCACCATCTATTGGGTGACAAATGTAGGTTAGTGACTACTTTGTCACCACAGACCTATTGTAAGACTGGTTTTGAACACATGGAGGTGAGGCTCCCAAGTTCCTCATACTGAAATACAAGCAGCCAACCGGTATTTTCTAGTGATCTATTTGATAAAAGCTTATAAATTCAATCTGATCATCCAACAAGACACAAACCTTACCACGTAAGCTGCTAGTATTTATTTGACGACGTACTGAAGAGAGCACTCCTAACAGCATCAAGTGACTCACGCTGGTTATAAACATCATAAACATCATATCGTGTAACAGGGCACTGCATGATTTTTAGGGTGCACTCCAGATGCACAGGTCTGCATGAGCTGAAAATGAGTTTGGTTATGTAAGCAGTCCTACTAAAATCTATATATGAATCCATATTCTGTATGCGGGGTCCCACGTGAATGAATGACTCGTATTTTGCATGGTTTAGGGCAACCACTGATGTTACCCGTTCAGGGAGAACGAGTCCTTTTTTGAAGTGAAATCTTTCACTATCCCCTTCTCTTCGGAACAGTTCATGCGAGAGCCTAAAGTAACATCTCACATCCCACGTCCCCAAAGAAGCTCGGTATCAGCATTGCTGGGCATGGATTTTCTCTCTCCCGCTGACACCGGCGCACAGCCGGTCCCTCCCCCGCCGGTGCAGGCAGCCCAGCGGGGCCGGACCCCTGGGAGCGCTTGGCGGGGCGCGCTGGGGGAGCAGAGGCAAGGTGGGCTGGCGAGCCCCGCCCGGAGCAGCCCGCCGGTGCCGGGGGTGGCGTGGGGTACCGCGCATCCTCGGAGCCCGGCGGCTGAGGTAAAAAGGGTAGGAGAAACGCTCCCACCCGTAGTGTTGAGAGCGTGTTTTCGCGGTGTGGAACAGACAGGGACTGCGCCTGCATATCTAAGCAAAAGGGATCAGAGAGACCAAAACCGACCGGAGCCCGGGGAGAAAAGTTGTTACGAAGCCCGAAGATGAATTCATGCAGATATCACTCACCCACTCTGAGGATACAGATGAGCTGGATGCAGGCAACCAAGCGCCCGAGAATGAGCATGTCCAAATCGTCCCTCGCCTCCTTCCGACTGTCTGCCTGCCTGTCCGGCTGTCTCAGCCTCCTGCCCGCCCGCCTGCCTGCCTCCGCGGGCTGCTGCACCTCTTCCCCCGCGGGGATCCGGCTCCGAGCCGCGGCCGCGCCCGGCGGCCGCCCCCACGCCGCGGGCGGGCGGGATCAGCGGCGCTGGGAG